>RJWJ010027931.1:0-21787 GCA_004363605.1 Indri indri
TTTGTATAAAATTCTAGGAAATGCAAACTAATCCCTACGGACAGAAAGAACATTCGTGGTTGCCTAGGGATGGAGTCAGGGGAGAGCAAGGGAAATGGATTACAGACTATCCTAAGGAAACTTTTAAGATGAGTGATGTGTTTAATATCTTTATGTGGGAGGTAGTTTGATAGGTATACATAATGTCAAAGCATATCACAAGGCACACTTTTAATGTACGTAGTTTATTCAATTATACTTAATCTTACATTTAAACTTAATATAAGTTATACTTAAGGAAGCATGTAAACATTTTAAAATATTATTTTCTAGGGCCGTATTTGATTTAAGCTGCCAAAATTTATCATTAAGATCAGTTTTAGGCATACAAGGGCTGTCCAGAAAGGATTCAGCCATGTAATATGAAAAATATATTAACAATGGCTGGATCCTGTTGGACAGCCCTAGTATATTAAAATTGCTGAAACTGATATTTATATTTGTTTATTAATAACCATATAGAGGCCATTTGGTTTTTTGGATGTACCTATATGAGATATTACATGTATACTGATTGTTTTTTTAGAACCAAAACCTATGTTCTACTAAATGAAATTTTATAGTGCTAAAGTGAGTGAGTGCACCCTCCTCGGAGTTTCGTGAAATTGGTTACATTAAGAGGGGGAAGGGATAAATGGAAAGAGGGCACAGAACCATTGGGATGGTTATAATTTGTAATGCATTCATGAGCTGTTCTCATTCACAAACTAGTTGAAGAAAGACTGTTGCACAGGAGTGAGGAAAGTCAACATTTGTCTGATTTCACTAATGTGAGTAATTATGTGTGCATTCTGAATCTGAACCAGCAGTTGCCTATCAACATGATGTTGAAAATGAAATCAGACTTGCTTTCTAATTGAACTCTTCCATAACAATACTCAGGATTCTAATACCAAATTTTGAAAAATTCTCATCCTCAGAAGAACTTTTTTAAGAACATCAGAAAACAATCTGTTTGAAGGGACAGTGTGAGAAATATTTTATTTTTTTCATATGTGAATAACATCTTAAAAAATTAATTTGGTCCAGGAGCTCCCGATAAACAACTTCTGGTAACCATATGGACTCATGGGAAAGTACAATGATTATCGTTCACATTCTATTTCTATAATGAAATGTGTCTTGGGTCCTTTTCCAAAAATTTTTTCTCAATGACTCTTGCATCAACACAGTAATTTTCCTAATAATGCCAAGGGACCATTCCTAAATGCAGTTTATGGTTCCCTGAATCATAATAATTTTGTTACGTACTTATGTAGTTACTCAGGGGACATTCTAGCATTTAAGCCATTCAAATTCTCTTCCTATCAGAAAATCAGAGAAAGTCATGTAGAATTAAATGTTATTTGATGAAATATTACCATGACATTGTTCAAAATGTAAATTAACCATATTAGTTATTTCTATAGCAGATAGCAGACTCTGTACAAATGATTGTGTTGAGAATTGCCAACATTTTATAGGAAAAGCATGGCACCCATGGAAAGTGGGTCTTTCATAAGAATGTTGTGCAGGGATCTTTGTCCCATAATGTGTCTTCAGCGCTTAAAACTGCAACCAGCTCATGTTAGGGCCTCAAGAAATATTTGTTGAATGAGATATCTTGATTGTTAGTTGTTTGATTTTAATGGCTATTCTTCCAAACAATATATTTCTGAGACAAAGGCCATACCGTGATTTAATGTTTCCATTCATATATTTCATATATTACATATTGATTACCAGCAAGTTGACATTTATAAAGACAGGCTTTCACTTAAAAAGTCAAATCAATCACTCTGGAGGCATAAAGAGCAATGAAACAGAAAATACCAGGAGGCCCTGTGCCTCGGAAGCAGAAAACGTTCAGAGTCAAGATGCTTCCAGCCAGGGAGAATCAACATGCTTGACGAGACTTGAAATTCCAAAGCATTGTTCTTCTGACATTTTGCCACACTTGCCACTTTAAATTACTTAATTCTGAATCTCCTAAAAATAAGAATGTGTATAATCACGATGCCATCTATTATATCTAAGTTAATGTAACATCAGTGATACTTTCATAATTATGTACAGCTCATATTAAAATATTCCTGAGGTGCTCCAAAAGTTTTTCCTAAATTTTAAAACATAAAATTGTATAAATCATGATGCAATCAAATGTTATGCATTGTCATGGAAATTTTGATATGCTGTTCGGATCCCACTTTAAGTTTAAAGGATGTATCCCCCCAGTTGCCAGAAATATTCCAGGCTGACAGCCCACCCTGAGAATTGTTCTTAGCTTAAGAGATCCCTCCTTAATACACTCTTGTGCCACAATCTCCACTTCAGATTTAGTTTCCTAGGGATGCCAGCCTATAACACACCTTGCATTAGGTGCATGACTATAGTATATTAATTTTTAAAATTCCTTCAGCCTTCCTCCTGCTTTTAATAACATTGATATTTTTGAATAGTCCAGGCAGTTTAATCGATAGACTGTCTCACCTGTGGTTTTCCCTCATGAATAGGTTCAGAGTAAACATTCCAGATAAGTATATGGCATAGTTTATGTTGCACAATTTTTCTTTACATAATGTCAAGAAGTACATAATGTCAGACGTTCCAAACTGATGATGCCAAATTGATCAATAGAATAAGATGGGCAGCATGGTGGTCTTCACATCGTCCCACTTGAAAGGTAGTTTATAGGCTGTATGTTTTTGCCACTCCCCAACAAACTTTATATGTTGAAGCTCTAACTCCCAGTGGGGCTGCATTTGGGGACAGGAGCTCTAAGGAAGTAATTAAGATTAAATGGGATTAGTGCTCCTATAAGAAGAGACATCAGACAGCTCCCTCCGTCTTTCCCTGTCTTTTCATGTGAGTACACAGTGTGAAGGCAGCTGTCCACAATCCAGAACCCAACCATGCTGGAACCTTGACCTTGGACTTCCAGCCTCCAGAACTGTGAAAAAATAAATTTCTGTTGTTTAAAACCTCTTATCTAAAGCATTTTATTACAGCAGACTAAGCAGACTAATACAGAGGCATTTTTCTCCTCTGTTGTTAATCTGTGCAGTGGTACTTTGAAAATGTCCTAATAATCTATTTCCCAACAATTATTCACCCAATGGTTATATTGTCCATACGTGATCCTTGCCTGAAGTATTTATGACTTTGGAAAAGTTGAAAATTGATAATTTGATACTATCACTTTTATTATATTTGGAGACTCACTAGCTTCTGTAAATTAGAGTTTGTCTTTGCTCCCTCTCTCTCATCTTCTTCCTCCCTCCCTTGCTTATCTTTGTCTTATCTCTTATCTTTGAGCTTATCTTTGTCTCTCTTTCCCTCCCCCTCCCTCCTTTTCTCCTTCTTTTTCTTTCTCCCTCTTTTTTTCTCTCTCAATATTACTATGTGCTCACTGATTCACTTTTCTTATTCAATTTATTACAAACCTTTAACAAAATTATTTTGTTCTTTAAATTCATCCATGTGTCAATGTAAGAGAACACTTTAAGCTGTCAGTAATTCCTATGAGCTTTGCATTTAGGCAAAGATCTCCCCTTGCTATGGTCTGAGTGCCCTCCTCTATGTGAAGTTTCCCATCCACTGTCTCCCGGTTTCCATTGTTTCTCTTGAAAAGTCAGCTAGCTTTGACAGTATCAAGCCCTGCTTTTTTCATCTAGCTTCTTTAATACACAAGAAAGATATGTTACAGAATTTTAAAATGCATGTAATTGAAACTGCAAAATAAGTAGAATGAGAATGCATAAGAAGCAATTTGGAAAGTAATAATGTCCAAGATTTTTGCAAGGTGAGGAAAGATGGATTCAAGGAGCTCTGCAGGACCAAACAGGATAAAGAAAAAAAAAATCTAGTAAATGTAAAATTACATACATGGCTCATATCATATTTCTACCAAACAACACTGCTATACATGACTTCATTAATAAATTCTCCTTCCATGACTTAACTTTGTTAACCATTACAATAACCTTATGAGGCTAATAACATGTCCAATACCATACAACAGGTAAGAGATGCTCCTGGTGTTGAAACCCAGTTGACTAAACTCCACAGCCATTCTATGAACTAACAGCCTAGGTGAGATCCCAAACATCTGCTTTTGCTTCTCAATATATCTAAATCTGTCCATTTCTCAAGGGAATTGCCAATAACTTAGTCCACAAGACTATCGTCTCCTTTTTCATGTCACTGCATGTGAACTTGGTGCTGTCAAATTTATTCATCATACATACAGTACCTGAGGCAAGTTTATCAAATACAAATAAGATTATTTAGGGTGACATTAAATATGTTTATTTTTGCCCTAATGACAAAAGGAAGCCACCAAAATGTTTTAATTATCCACGATGTTTCTGGTATGGGTCTCTCTGACTTCCTAACTCAAATACAAGTTTAACGAAGGCAGGGACCATCTCTGTCTTGCCACTGCTGTATTCCTGGCCCCAGCACCTTACTCTGCAGTGAGAAGATGCCTAATAAATATCTTATGACTGGGTAAATAACTCGCAGCTAGGAGCTCTGTATTATGTTCTGTTACCAACATTATATTAATCTCTGCTGTGATCAGTGTAATATACCTTTTTTTTCCTAGCCACAGGACTACCTGGGGCAAGATATATCACCTCTCCCGGCTTACTCCACTTGGTACATTACTTATGCTTACCTGCAAATTATTTATTATGCTTTACTTTGACAAAAGCTTTATGACTTCAAACAATTGTTTATTGAAGGAAGACTGGTGTCACAATGGGACCAATTACTCCTTTGCAAACGTTGTCAGGTGAAACAGCTGTTTTACTCCCTTCTTTAATTTGAAATTTATTCCAGAGTAAGGTTTTTGCAACCTCTATGCCTTCAAATATTTCTGATAAAGTTAGATTCAGAGTATTTTTAGGACGTATTAATAGTATCCTTTTTGTCCTAGGGCTGGCCATTTACAAGTGATGTCATTGAATTCAGAAATGTAAGGAAGATATCATACCCTGTAAACTGGGTTTGGTTTCTTAACCTAGATGTTTATGATCAATTCTAAAATGATCTCTATTTAGAATTGACTGAAAAACAATACCAACTTAGAATCTCCATGTAGCATCGTGGATATCAGATTATTTTAACATTAATTACTTTTCCAACATTAAAGTTTTATGATTCTAAGTTATATATCCCATAGTAACTACAGCTCCTTCTTGTAAATAAAAATGGTGGGTCCTATTTCTGTATGGTACTATTTTTTATATGTTGTATAATAACTATTTTGAATCTAGCAAAAGTTATGAAGGGAATGATAACTTTGAGTTTCTTGACTTCTCCAACATGAAAATTGTAGTACAAAACAACCCCAAGTATTAATTTATAATCCTAACATGGGAAGAAAGATCATTGTAAATTCTGTGTAGCATCTAATTTTTGGCAAATTGATCTAGGTGCATCACTGTCTTTTAAACACTGAAATCGTATTTTTGATTGTTTAAAGATTTTGAGAAAACTTGAACTATTAGGAGAGAACTTGTGTCATGAATAAATACTATTATAATAAATCATACATTTATTTAATGAATATGCTAGTTGAACATATCATAATAGTTATTATCATAGAAGACAAGTAGGTACCTGTAAGGAAAATTGTGGATTACATACAGCAGTGCAAACAATCACCACATGGTTTAATTAATAAATTAATTAATTAATTTGAAATTGTTTAAACTGTCTTTATACAGTTATAAACCAACTTATGTAACTCTACATAAAAGCATAAATAGGATTCTATAATAACGTCTATTTTTCGGTGTTCCTTGGAAAATACGATGTAGCTCCAGGTAGTTGGACTTTTTACATGGCAACCGATTTCCAAGGAAGAAGTACAATCTGGCAGAATTCTTAAGGCCTAAGCTTGGAAGTCCCACGGTATCACTTTCATTGTGTTTTATTGGTCAAACCAAGCCACAAGGCACAGCTCAAATACAACAGGAGGGGAAATAAACTCCAACTCTTAATGCTAATGTGAGGTTTGGCTCACTGGCAAGGGGCGGAGGAAGGGATTTTGATTATCATCTCTGGAGACTACCACAGGGTTAAAAATAATAAATATTATGAGGATGAAAAAAATATTTACCGAATAGGAAAAGGGATGTGTGAATAAAGGGTGTTTGATAATGGAATGGAATTTACTAAGGATGTTTTATACATGTGGTATCTACAGTCCAGGTTTTCCAGTTAAGACATTGATGTGTGACAAGTTCAGTGTTGAAGGACAGTCAAGGGAATCTCTGGCTGCCGGTGTGCTGCTGCCAGAAAGCCCTCGGTTTTTAGACCCTGAGGAAAATGCCTTAGTGGAGGAGAATACCATGAATGAGATCGCAGCACCCTTTCATAAATGTAGGTTCATAGAAACCCGGACCCTCACTCTACAGGAAGGCCACATGGAAGGATCGTCTCAGTTTATCTCCCTAAAGACGTGGCTGAAGCCTGCTAGGACTCAAACCTCTGCTCAACTCTTCTCTCCGCCTAATCCTGCCTCCACAGGTATCAATGCTAAAAGCAATCCTAAACTTTCTCCTGGATGCTAAACCCTGGCTCAAAGTTGGCTTCTTGGGGACTCCAGCCTATTCCACTTGGTACTGAAAATGACACAAAAATGCAGTAACTTAGATGAGATTTTGGAGCCAGCTCACCCACGGTTCACCCCCTGCCTGGCTGGCAATAAGACCCCCTATCTAGTGGTAGGTGGGGCACAGAGATATACATGTGTATCTGTGCGAGCCCTAATGCCATGCATCTAATTCAAACCCATTACATTTAAACACAAAATTACAATTTTACCCACTAAATCTGTCCATCTCTTAGTATTTTTTCTAAGTAGTGACACCATCCATTGAGTGGCAATGTGGAGGCGCTGCACCTTCTTTTCCTAAATCCTCTGTGTGCGATCTATCACAAGAGCTTATTGACTTAAAATTTGTAAATAATTCTCAAAGCCATTCCCTTTTCTTGTTTTCTTCCACAATACCACTTGGCCAGATTTTTATTAATCTAATTTGGAGTACTGCCTTATCAGCTTGCTTTTATTTCATCTGCTCCTGGTCTCTCCTTCATCCTACACACACACACACACACACACACACACACACACACACACACACAGCCCATTCACACAGTAGGCAGATCCGTCTTTAGAAACTCATGTATTCCGCTGAACATGCTTCCATGAATTCCTCTTGACTTTTCTCATGAAACTTGCTTATAGACAAGGGTCTTTAATGGTCAAAAATTATTGCCATGGGAACTTCTCAAGAGAACATGACACTTTAATTGAAAGGAAGCACATGGATTTGGGGACTGGAAGATCCTGGGAGGCAGTACTCATTGGTTTTAGAGCGCATTTTTAAGAGAAACCACAACCAACTGTTTACTAGCTATTTCATCCTAAAAAAAAAAAAAATCAAGTTCTAGTCCATAAAGTGAGAAAGAATTTCTACCTCTTCAGGTTTCTAGAATCTTATCATCATAAAATAAATAATATGTGGAAATTGCTTAAATAATGAAGAGCTCAAATAATTGTTTCATGAATGAATGGTAGTGGAAAAGTGTGTGATTTTGGAAAGACAGATTCTGTAGCACTTTTTGACCATGTTATAGAAATAAATCATAGTTTTCCTTATATATTTTTTTTCCAAAAAAGTTTAGTTTTGAAGATACTGGCAGGTGGAATAAGTGAATTCTAACTGAAACAAATGTTAGAGACAAGTGAAATTGCTCCGAAAGTTAACAGGGAAAAATAATCGTTATCCTGTCTTCTGCTGCAGATTTTTTACCTTTGTGGTCACAAGGGACATCATATTGTCCTGCAATCATGCATTACCATACTGACAAAGACCTTGGTTCCAAGACAATTACATACTCTCTCAGGAGTCCATCACCAAGTGATAATGAGGTGTGAACACATTCCTCAGAAACCACAGACATGCCAAAAGGGCAATTTAACACCTCTTCAAAAGATAGATGAGATATGAATTATTCATAATGAGCTCAGGCCGGACTCTCTGTGCACCAGCCTAGTTCAGAATGTAGACTGGAGCGGGGCTGCTGTCTTACCGGGAATTCGAGTGTCTTCTCCTCAGGCAAAGGTCACAATCTGTAATCTGTTTAATCCTTTTTATAGCAGGTTGCTAAGAGAACTCTCTCTTTCTCTCAATTCCATTATTGCCTTTATTTCATTTAGGATTTCTCTTTGTTGTGTGTGTGTGTGTGAGATTGTGTGTTGTGTATACTTCATGTGGACTTCACTTACACACACACACACACACACACACGTATATCCTACATTCGAACCCAAATATTAGAAAACATTTTCTGTTCCGTGTTTTGTTTCATTCTTCAGGTCTGCCTGTTGCATGCTCTTGTGCCATAATTTCAATACATAAAACGATGATGCTACTGAGGTAAAACACAGCCATTCATTTCCAGCAGCATGGCTGGGTTATGCCAGAATTCATCCCCAGGTCCACAGAAGAAGCCAGAACTGGTTTTCAGGTACCTGAAAATTGCAATATCTCTAACAACGGGAAATATTTTCATTGTATTGAGCCAATTGACCTGTAAAGAATCATGAGGAAAACCCACCTGTTCTAAACCAGTGTTTGTCAAACAATTTTTATGGAACCCCAATGGTGCTGTGCAAATTTAAGTTCCCAAGGTTGTTTTGAAAATGAAGACGAGTTTTAAATAATTGCATAAAATTATTCATTTACTTCATTGATAACTTTGGGAAGAGCATTAGTTCTGAGTTAAATTCTATTCTTTTATCCCTCCAAATCATACACTCAGCTTACCCAATAGCTTTTCCTTTGCAAAATTGATAAATGGGGTAGAATATATATTGAAAGTGTATCAATACGGTTAGGAAGAACATTCATGATATTTATTTTACTTAGGTCTATTATAAGGACTTCTGAAATACACATTGAGCAAAACATTTTATCTTCAATAATATATAAAATTGAAGCAGCGTTTTCTTCTTTTTAGACACTTATTTTAAGGCCGTTACATTGTGCCAAATTCATTTTTAAATGGTCAGATTTAAACTCTCATTTATAAAGTGGATAGAAACAAATGCAGAAAGAAGATATGGAAAGAATAGCTTAGTGACATAATGAAGTAGCACTCAAATGCAAAATGCAAGTACTTGTTGCCATGCTTGGAGCTACTTTTGACCAAGGACAGTCTTTCCTTGAGCATATATTTATCTTGTTTTTCATTTTCCTGTTTTTCATATAACAATCTATCAGTTTCCTTTCATCAAATCATAATTACTTATGTAGCCTGTGTGAACTCCTTTCTCAAAATCAATTTTTTAACCAAAACTCTATTGTTCCTTCTGTTTTCTCATATTTAATTTTGCTTATGTATTTTTTTTGCTAACATTACATTAGAGTGTTCATTTAAAGACATCATCAAATTTAAGGAACACTATAATTTGAATAGTACATTGAAGAGGGAAAAGTAAAACACTACCAATTAAATACATATATCAATTGCATGAAACACTCAGATTTCTAAAAAAGAATTCTTTTTTCCTTTCTTTTTGTCTCAAATCCAGATTCAATAAAAAAGAATTCTTTAGTGAGAAATATATATCTTAGAATTAAGAATGTCGAAGTATTATGCTAGAAGTTTGATTATTTTACTGATTTTCCATTTCCAAAAAAATAAATTATTGTGATAATTTTTAAATTACATATATTCTCTTATCATCTAAAATTTTTAAAGGTATTATTTAACAATACTTTTTCTTTTTCCACTTTCCTTGACTTTTCTTCTTTTTCTTTTTAATCCAACTTCTTACATGGTAGACTTTAATTGATTGATTTGCACTCATTTTCATTTAATTAAGAAAATAGCTAAGAATAAATGTTGCATCTGGGTAAAATATTTCCTGGATTTCAAAAATTTTGACATAAAGTGTCCTTATTGCTATTTTATATACATTTATTCATGCATTTGTTTAAGAAATTGGTCTCCATATTCCACATGGCAGGCACTATGCTAAATGTTTGAAATAAAATGAGGAGAAAAAATAAAATTTGACAGGCAGTCTGGTAGGGCATACAGCTATTAAACAAATTGTCACACAAAATATATAAAATTGAAAATTTTGGTATGTTACAAAGCAGAAATACATGGTGCTTGGAGGCTACTATATATTAAAATGTACCCATGGGATTTAATTTATGGAGGTGCCTGAGTGATGACACAGAGAGGCTAATGCCATCGACAGAAGAACCAGCTGCACTTCCTGAGGGGGGCACACAGCACCACGCAGGGCTCCTGGGGAAGCACCAGGTCGGTCAGGAGCGGGGAGTGAGGGCCAGAGCCTTCCTCTTGTTCTCCAAAGGAAAGGCCAGGTAGGGCAGGGGAACTGCTCAGAAATGACTAGTTTGAATAATACGGGTGGACTTTGGGCTTTAGGGGTGGTTTCACAGCCCTTGGTTGATTTAGGTTGATTTTTATTTTCCTTGACAGATTTCCTGATATTAAACTACTCATTTCTTGAATATCCTTAACTATCCACCATCAGGTGAAAATATTCTAAAGACAATATTAATGATTAAAGTTCGTCAATTTAAAAAAAAAAGTGAAATGGTCCTACTTTCTTTTCTGCTTTCTTTTTTTAAACATGAATATGATACTACCTAAAGTGTAAAGAAATAGCATTAACTGAACAACTGACTGTAACATTTTTTGTAATACAAGGGTTCTTTGCAAGTTTCAAAGTAATAAACCTTGAGAAGACATTATGTGTGTGTGTGTGTGTGTCTATTTGTGTTAAATGAAGATTTTTAACATTTTAATTGCTTTGAGCTTTTTTGTCTATTAATATGTGTTCAAATATAATTATATGTATTCATTTTTATTATTAATTATTAATATTTGTGGGCATGTCTAATTTCTTTGCAGTTCTGAAACTTCTAAAGTTTTATATTCTGTTTATTTCTATATCCTCTGTTTTTTGAGTAGTCTTTCCAGATTTTTTCTTATTAATCTACTTTTTAAAATCTTTAAATTTTGCCCATTATGTTATCACATTTTATCATAATTTTGTTATTTATTTCATTATTTTCTTCCTTCATTTTTATTATAACTTTTCTTCATTCTTTGGGTTGATTTTGTAGTTTCTATTCTAATTTTTGTGTTAAATGGTTTGACCATCTTTTTAATTTAATTTTTCTAACAAATGTATTTAAAGTTATAAATTTCCTTTTAAAAACTGCTTTAACACTGCATTTTGTATGCACTTGTACTGTATTCCAGTTGTGTTTGTTTTATAAGGTTTTTTAAAATGATTTCTTCCTCAGCACCATATGCTTTCTAGACATATGGCTTTTTAAAACTCTCCTTTATTTCTGACTTCAAAAATGAGAGAACCTACATATTCCATATGATGATGATTCTCTCTCAATGTGCCACAGTCAGTCAAAAATAATACTATTCTCTGTTGGATTTCAAATTATCTGCCCGTGTACACCCATATGTATGTATGTATGCATGCATACATTGTCTATCATATGTGTGTAAAATACACAATTTTAACTTTATTGTTCACCTCTTCCTAGGTTTATTATTATTATTTTGGTTTGGTTGATTTATTAGTTTCCTAGAGAATATTTTAAAAATCTTTACCTATCATCACCAAGTAATCTGTGATTTCATTTCCTGGAAACAAAAGGACTTTCCTGCCCATAGCTCTGACCCATTTTCTGCCCTAGTCTAGGGATGGCTTCACCCCTTCCTCAGCTATGTGGCTGCCAGGAAGAGGAGTGAGGGAGCCGGTCAGCTTATCATGCTTCTTGATGACCTTATTGGGAAACAAAAGCCTCTTATGCTAAGTATTTGGGCAACATTTTTAAAATCTTTTGTACTTTTTATGTTTTCCTGATTTCAGTATTACTGCCAATCGTTTTATAAATGATGCTAACGTTTTGATCTTTTAGTTTTATTTTTTATGAAGTGAAAGATCTCCTTACTTATTACATTAAGAATGTGAATAATTTTTCTGAGTGCTTGCTTAATTAATTGCCTTAAATCAGCACCGATTCTTAAACACACACAAATACACAGAATTACAAATGTTTTCATCTTTCTTCCATTATATACAAGGAGAGCTTCTGCAAAAGCTATTCCTCCTTGTTTTTATTTATTGTTATATGGGAAGCTGAAACTATCTGAGTTTGTGTCATTGCTAGGTAACAGTTTGGCTTTTGACGTCATTGTTTAAAGTTATTACTGTTTTGTTTTAAATATTATGCTGATATTTGACTTATTTGCTTATTTTTTTCCTTATTATCCCTTCAGTGATTTGAAATCATTCCAGGACTGATTTTTTCTTTAAAGAAACAAGGCTATGAGTTGTTTCTGGTTTTAACGATAGTCTGTGCCCCTGTTTGAAATTCCTTAAATCTACAAGTAGCCGGGGGCTTGATCAATCCTAGGACAAGTCTCTTCTCCAGGCAGTGGTGTATTTCCAACAAGAGGCTTTGCTGGTTTACCATGAAGGTTTCTGTGTTTGTACCAACCTTTGTTCTGCTTCCCTCATGTGTTGTTGTATTTTGAGGCTTCCATCATTGCAATGCACTTAAACACATGGGAGAAACAGCCATGGGAATGTTCTACACAGTTCGAACACCAGCACATGGTTGGAGGCAGGATGCTCCTTTCTGTTCAGTAAGGAATTGGGAGCACTCTAGTAGGGAGCACTTGCCACAGATGGGATGAGACGGACAGTTTTCATATTGTTTGTGCTGAGCATGGCTTCTCTTTCGTGAGTGACAGCTGCTGACTTATTTCTTTCTGTTTAGTTTTTGTAACTTTAAGAAAGAATATTCCTCACACAGCCTTGCAATGGTTTGTGAATGTTTGTGCCAAGACCATGTTAACTCTGCTATGAATCACACATGAATTTCCCACGCAAAGTGGGAAAGCACTGACATTTTCAACCCTGAGATATAAAAATATAAATTTAGATCATAAAATTTTATGCACTGTTCGAGGAAAGATCATCCCTGATTTCACATCTCTCTTGAAAACTCGAGTGTTCTGAGTACCTTTATGCAGGGTGGTGTTTTCTAAAGTAACTGCATGCCTTGAAGACTAGCCACAATTCTGAACCTTTGTTTTAATGGTTGAACACTGTCATAGCCAAAGCAAATTAGAGAGTAACCTTAATGGTGGAATAGCCGGCGAGGCGCAGGAAATAAAATATGTCTGCTCCCAATGAGAGATCGATAGATCTTGGGAGGGCAACCCTCTTAAGATGTCCTGTCAATAATTAATGGCAAAGCACTAGTTTTCCTGGCCTTTTTGACTTCTCTTTGAAGGATGTAAGACCAGGCTGACATACTTTGAACTTTTTATCCCAACCCCAATCCTGTCTGGTCTTCCTGTCAGGTCCCCAGTTTTCTGTCCTCAAAACAATGTTCTGCTTTGAAGTATAAAATAAAGAAAAAAATTTAAAAATTATATTAGAAGACTCAACCTGGGATACAAGTAAATGCAAATTTCCCTTTGCATGAAATGTCGGTTTTTAATGTTATCATCACACTCTGTTATTGACTTATTTTTTTAAGCAGAAGAAAGAGAATGAAACATTTTTTATTGTATTGTTGTAAGTTATTCTCACTGGGAATCAACTGTATTTCAATCAGGGAAAACCCAGATAAAATGCATGGAGTTGAATTTATGCTGTTTAGGAGTCACTGAGACTTTTCCAACATACTTTGGAATAAAAAAACCCACAAAAACAAATTGAGAATATAGTGAGGAAGGGTACAGAACAGTGTATGGCATTTTCCCATCTGGAAAAGCACATGCTTATTCCTTTAGTCAATCTTTAAATACAAATATGTTTGGAACCCCCCTTTTTTATTTTTAACTTAAGACTCCATCAAAGCTTAGTTTAAAATCAGAACCTGCTGAGATTAAATTTGGACAAACACTTAACTTTTTGAAACAAAGATTCACAATTGTTTTTCACTGTAGCTCCAATACACTGAGGACTCATTAACCTAAATAAAAATTCACAGGTAATAATGAATGAATATTGCTCTGGGTTCTTAACAATACTACAGCGTGTAGCAGGAAAAGAATTGAGAGGAATAGAACTTTTTTCTTTTCTTTTTTTCATTTTAGACGTTGGTAGAAAAATCTTAATATCATCTTATTATTTAGGTCATTTTTTTAAAAATGGCCTTGGCAAGACTGTAAGTAGATTGAAAATGTGAACTATGTCTCACAGTTACCAAAAGACATAGGATTTATTATAGGATTGCTTTATGAGTATACGTACTTAAAGAAGCTTTTTGTTTGGAGTTCTTCAGGGAATTTAGAGTATCTTTTAGCCAATTTGGCGTTGCCACTCCAATTTGTTGTGTTTATTTCTCTTCAGCACTTTTTGTCCCCCTACCTGTCTTTTTGGTTCCTACTCCAAGATCTATAATAAATTCCATCATCTTTATTTTACAAATGAGGCCACTGTGGTTAAGGGGAAGGTTGCGTTGATGATCTGTAATGCCATTTCTAATTTTACTCTTCTGTGAATCTAGCACTTTATATTTCTCAATTTAAAAAAAAACATATAGTTCTGTGCACATGTGCATTTTTAGTACTTCTTTTTAAGATGACATATTAATATAACCACGTTATGAATGGAGAAATATGGCCATAAAATATGAATAAAATGATAAACATATTGAAAAGAGCTACTGTTCTGTTTCCATGCAAGGCCGTCATAGCACATTGCGTCTGGTGACCATTACCAATCTCCAGTGGGCGAATGAGCTCGGGTTCCTGACTAATGTCTTCCACAGGAGGTAATGCAAAATGAGAGAAAAGTAGAAGTGGCATTGAGGAGTGATCAGGAGAGCTGTGATCTTAAAACAGAGACATCTCTAAATAGTGCTGTAGGACATCGTTCTGGGATTTGATTTTCTCCCCCGTAAAACAGGGGAATTAAATTAAATCATTTCTGAGGTCTGTTCTCACTCTGCATTTCTGATCTTCTGTTTAATATTCACTGATTCCAAAGTTGTTCAGCTACCGAGAATGAGTGGCTACACACCAATGTCTTCAAGGTTCTGCTCATAGAACTACGTGTAATAGAAACTTACTTTAATTTTGATGTAAGTTAAGAGAGAGCAAATGAAATGGAAAACATTGGCCTAAATGTCAAAGTCAGATAAAAACAAAGTGCAAACCTAGATTTTACTCTATTAGATGCATCAGCTTGACTTTCTTTTCTTCATTTGTAGTAACACTATTTGACGTTAGCAATAGAAAGTGAACTTAAAATGGTATCAGTTCAGGTAAATGTCATGTTTCTGTTACAGTGAAGTCTAAATAGTGCAGATAGAAAAGGAATGAAGAAAGCAGTGGTTATAATTTCTAGAAAGAAAAGCTATTTACACAAAATATGCATTTATTTAAATAGAGTATAACTCTAAACAAGGGAAGAAATGTAATTACCACCCAAATAGTTATAATGCGATAGAAGGGACTAAGTGTCACAAAACATAGGATAAATTTGAGATTTGTTAAATCCACAAGTGGAAATCTCACAAGCCAAGATTCATGATAATGACTCCAGATAGGAGATTATTACAATAATCCACAATAGTGAGGAATGACTGGATGTTGAAGTTGAATGTTGACAATAAAGATAGTAAGGGCTAACATATATCAAGTGTTTATGTGTTGGATACTTTTCTAGGTACTATCCATGTATTAGTTAATTTCACTTTCAAAAAACTGTGATTAACCTCTCTAACCTCAGCTGCAAAATGAAGGGACTGTTCCTGGCTCCTTAACCATTACGGTTTTCTGTCTTTTCAAGTACAGAGGGTCAGAAGGAACATAGTTGATAAATAATCGGGAGCTGGAAACAGTATGCCTTGGCGGGCCCACAGGCCTTGTCACACTTGGTGTCGTGTAGAACCACACTGAGAAAAGTATGAAATCTCTCTTTCAAAAAGCTTCTGACTAGTAATTATACACACACACACACACACACACACACACACACACACATTATACTTTACCAATCTCAATGTGATTCCATAAACACCTCACTGATGCTGCAAAAATTCGTGTTAGTTGTTTATTAATCTCATGTTTCTCAGAAATTGAGAGTCTGAGATATAAGGTTAATGTTCTAAAGTCAAACAGGTTTAAACATCTGTTTTCTGGTCACAAAACCACATTTTTCCCCTTGCATTACAGTTTAACAAGAATTCAGGATAAAAGGGCATGAAGTAGCACGGCTCTGTTGACTTATTTATTTTTGCCAGTAACAATGCATCCAAAAGATTTTCCTGATCTTTTTTTTAGAAAGTTCATAGCTCCCACCCATGTAAATGCCAGTCTGACTTAGGTTTTGATACCAAGGACTCAATTGATACTCACGAACCATAATTTTTATTAGCTAATCAATGGAGTTCAAAGATGTGCATTTTAAAATCCTTCTAGAGTTCTCTTTAAATACAGACAATATAACAGTATATGATTATTGTGAAAATAAATTGTACCTCCTGCTATTGATATTAGATAATACTCCTTCATGAAAATATGGAATTCAGAATTAGAAGTGTGATCGTTCCTCTTTGTTTACCTCTAGAAAGAATAAGATGTAACTGTCTAAATCAATCCATTAGATGTCAACAGCTGGCTCAAAATGTCCTATCATGTAGTTAAGTGGGGGAAAAACCTGAAAAAATAAAGAAAGAAATGGAATAAAAGCATTAAAATGTTTTATGTATGAGAAAGAACAATTTGAGTCAGTCATCACAGATAAGTATGCTTTTAGCACTTAAAACAAATTTCAAAGTCATGGACTAGCTAAATAATATAAGCTGACTTTATTTTTGATTCAGGCGGACTTCTTCTAATGCAACAATTGGACATCTCCTTGAGTCCATACTAATTAGTTAGAAATAAGCTGGAAATAAAAATCGAGGCCTAGCTCCTTCAGGTCTTTCGATTTTCCTCCTTAATAAAAATAGTGCCCCAAGACTCCTGGGACCTTGGCTGAGGTCATTAGACCTGAGAAATGAAGAGCATACGTTGCTATGGGCCATTGATCAATCAACATTGGAATTCAGAGAGACTAACATTATTGCATTATCCAGAATAGGGTTTTATGGAATCATAATGTCCAATTACAGGATAAGAAAATTATCAGATATTTCATAAAGCTGGATGTTCATTTGTAGTTTCAAATGCTAGGTGTGTGCAGAGTAGCCTTAGAAAGGAGCTCTCTCTTTGCTGAAGAAAAGGGAATAAAAATGATCATGAATGCTCCATGGTTTAGTTTGATTTTTTTCTCACTGTGTTGGTATAGGGATATGACCCCTCTGGGTTCCTAAACAGATGCTTTTAGAGCTCTAGGGGGACACGGTTAGTAAGACAGTGACGAGAGACTGGAGTTCTGAGGTGATTTCAAGACCAAAGATGTACATATGTGAGTCTTTATGGTTCATAGAACTAATTGTGTCTCCCATGTGAGTAAAAGCAGAAGAGAAAAGAAGTCTCAGGAATGAGTCTTGGGCACCCCGACATTTAAGATTTGGTAAAGTGTCCCTAACAGCAGACTGAGGAGTGAACATGCAGAAGGAGAAAAATCACATACTGTGTTGAGTCTTTTATTTTGTAGGCCAAAGAGAAAAAACTTCAGAAAGGAGGGAGTAATAAACTGTGTGAGGATGCTTAAAAGGTTACCCGAAGAGGTCTGAGAATTGTAGCTTTGGCAACATGGAGACTGAAGACAGCTTGGGCAGGGAAGGAAAGCCCAATACGTGAAAATTCAAGAAAGGAGAAGGGGTGGGGATAAGTGGGAATTGAAGCCGTGTGTAGAGACAAAATTGTAAAGAATTTTTCTTTTGTAATGGAGAACAGAGAAATGGAACGAGTGGAGAAAAACATTACCCAGAGGACAACTTTGATAATTAACTTAAATATTTGTTAAGATAGGGTATATTATTGCATAGTGATTTGCTAATGAAACAACCTACTAAGGAGGGGGAAATGATGACTCAGGAGATAAGAACAGAAAATTGCTGGAATGAATTACATGAGTAGGCTCAAAAGAATCTAATCCGGCATGTAAGTGAAAGTCTTGACATTAGATGCAACTTGTAGAGTAATACACCTGGCACTGAGGGATTGGGATGCTTTATGTGAGAGGATTTCCTGAAGATGTGAAGTGTTATTCACAGTGATTATTTACAGGATTTTGTAGTTAAATCCTCCTAAAATTTATTATATACTCTCTTGTCTAATTTATGTTTGCTCTTAAATGATTCAGAATCTCTAATATGACCATAACATACCACACACTATGCAGACTGGAGACTGATGGGCTGTGTTTTCTCTTCTATTTATCTTTGTAATAATCTTAGCCACTGTTTTATCCTCATAGGTACAAGAGATTTTCACGCTGTAGGAAATGCATTGATCAGGGTGGTTAGGAATAGAACTACATAGAAATTTAGACAGGGAAGTTTTAATGTAAAGAATTATTACCTATTTAAAGGAGGATCAAGCACTAAGAAAACACAGGACAGAATACTAAATATATAATGCCCTGGGACTGAGAAAATAGCCAAGTTTGAAGCAAACTTAGAAGTTACTACTCCCTGCCCTGATGGGATTGCGACCTCAGTGGGAAATGATGGCAATGGATGGTGGGAAGTTCTCTGGGTTCATCATCAGTGCTGAGCACCTAGGAGACATGAGGGTGACCCTGAAGGCAGCAGGGAGACAAGCCCATGAACGGCATTGCTATGCGGTGTGAGGTCTGCTGCAGTGCACACAAGCGTAGGAGGCTGCAGAGAAATTTGCAAAGGATTGATACTAGAGAAAGTTTCCAGAGGATTGAAGCAAACAATGTGCATGACTTTCCTCAGAAAGCATTGTGGGGAACACCATATTTGTAAAAACACCTACACATGTGTTTCTTGACACATCGTTCAAGAAATTCAGGGTAGGACATTTGGCTTCCACAGGTGGAGAGATGCTGGGGTCACCGTGGGGTAAGGAACATAGAAAAAGGATTTTCAGTGAAAGGTAATGGGCTGGGCTTGGGCATGCTGAATTCAAGGTTCAGGTGAAACCCCACAGGGAAGGTGCCTGTCAGGTGATTCAATGTGCAGATACCGAGGTCTGGAGCGAGGGGTGGTCTCGCAGCACAGACCTGAGAGCAGCTGGCACTGGGTGAGAGGGATTGATGTTGGGAGAATCAGTAAAGAACAAAAAGCAGAGAAGACAGAATTTTGCTGATAGCCAAAAAATAGTGCTGCCTCTTCATTTTCTACATAACGGCTAAATCCATGAGGTGACATATCTGTGCAATCAATATTTTTCACAAGACACAAGAGATATTTCTGGAGAAAAATATAACAGAAACTTACTTCAGGAAAATCTTAATTTGAAATGTATTTTCTATCCGTAAATTAAAGTGTTTCTCTTTTACTGCATCCAATCACTCTGATAAACCATTTTCCAACCGCTTTTGAGAGCGTGATTTAGAACACAGGCTATATGACATACCTAAGTCACGGGGGGTTGCCCTGGGGAACCTGGGGATGGAGATTGGACGTGGCAGCTGACGCCGGGGTGCCCTGGGGACCAGTGAGACCACGGTGAGGGACAGCCCCGCGTGGGCGTGGAGAGACTCTGCATTCACACGCAACCCTGTTTCCTTTCACATCAAAAGTACAAACACGAACCACAGGAGTGTGCAGATGCCCTGGAGAGCAGCCATCCAGGGCTGCACGGGGGCTTCTCCATTCCGCCAAAGGTGTCACAGGCTGTCCCAAGACACACCAGAGATTAATATAGTGATTGGAGGTTAGTTTATGCCTCCAAGCAATGCTAGAGAGGCCAGCTACTGCTTCAGAAATTTTATATTTAAGAGATTAACAATAAGAACAATGGAACTTCTTTTGAAAGATGCATTAGAGTTCTCTACATAAACAGAACCAATAAGATATGTATATTATATTTATTAACACATACACACATGGGTACTTACATATGTTTACATATATAGTGAGATAAATATATATGTATACTTTTTATATATAAGCATAATAAGTCTATATACTTACATATATATTTACATATATATATAGAGAGAGAGAGAGAGAGAAATGACTGCATTGGTTCATGCAGTTGTGGAGAGGCAGGCAGGCTTGAAATCCACAGGGAAGCGGCAGGGAAGAGTCGACGCTGCAGTCTTGAGTTGGGCGGAATGTCTGTGTTGCAATCTGAGCAGAATTCTGTCTTCCTTGAAGAAATCATAGTCTTTGCTCGTAAGGACTTTGATTGATTGGATGAGGCCCATCCACATTCTGGAGGGTAACCTGCTTTAACTCAACTGATTATAAATGTCAATCATAACCGCAAATATCTTCACGGCAACATTAGACTAGAATCTCACCGAACAACCCAGTATCATAGCTTAGCCCAGCTGATTGATAAATTTAACCATCACAGATACAACCTACACAGTGGAGCTCACCAAATTTTCATAGGCTAGTAAGTTGTTGGTTAAAAATTCACTCTGAGGAATGCTGGTATATTTGTCTAACTTTGTTCATAATTTCCACACTCATACACAACCCAAAATAAGGTTTGCTCATTCCAAAGAAGTGACAGAGATTTGAAAACTCTAATAATAATAATCATATTAATAAAAATAAAATAAAACTCGTATTTGGGACGTTAGCTCCTAAGAACCATCTTACATTTAAGACAGTTCTTCTTCCACATAATTTTGGTGTGATACTGTTATTTATCATGTTTTTATATGTAACCATCAACATACAGCAGAATAAAGGATTCACTTGATTAGTATACATAATAATTAAATCAAAGTTTTAGAAACTAATGAAAGAAACCTAACAATGCTTTCCAAACTAATTGATATTTTTTCTGATGATATTTGATACACATCAGTCTTAGTTCAGTATCAGCTACGGCAGGGGTGTGGGTGCGTTTTTGTATGCTCAAGATCTTTATTAAAATTAAACTTATACAGCTTCTCCTTCATGATGAAAACTTGAACCCCTTTTTTATTCTAAGGAATAAAAGAGGGAGTTGGGCATTATGTAATAGTTACCACTACTATGTGTAATTCATATGCACTTTTTATTATAGCATTTCATGTTTGATTCTTTAGTTAAACCAATTACAATAATTAAAAAAAGAAAAAAAGTATTAGGCATGGTCCAACATATGTGGACATAGGTATTATTTTCATCCATTTCCTAGTCTAATTAAGGAGCTTAGAAACATTTTATAGGTTAGGAATAACCAACCTTCTTCCAAATACTGCATAGGGTGTTGTGTAGATAATCAATTTCATGTTATAGGTTAAATTGTGTTCCCTCCGAATTCATATATTGAAGTCCTCAAAATGTGACTGTATTTAAGATAGCGTCCTTAAAGAGGTGCTTAAGTTAAAATGAGCTTATCAGGGTGAGCCCTGATCCAATATGACTGGTGCCCTAGTAAGAATAGGAGATTAGGACACAGACACACACAGAGGGACGACCATATGAGGACACAGGGAGAAGACGGTCGTCCCCAAGCCAAGGAGAGAGGCCCTCAGAAGAAACCAACCCCACTCACACTTTGATCATGGTCTTCTAGCTCCCAGAACCAGGAGAAAATACATTCTGTTGGATTTTTTTTTTTTTTTTTTTTTTTT
>RJWJ010027932.1:0-21805 GCA_004363605.1 Indri indri
GGGTTAGAGTATAGAGGAAGATTGCAAATGAGGTGTCAAACTCCTCTGTGAACAAGAGACAAGGAAGACTGTGATATACGACAGAAGAATATATAGCTGAATGATATAAACCTTAAAGGATCATGTTTTGCAAAAAGTTAAAGGACTAATAGTCTAGAAGCAGAAATTCAGAGTAAAAAAGTAACAAGCCAACTCCTTGTCCTGAGATTAGTTTGCTGAGAATGTAAACATTCATGATTCCAGGGGGCTCTTAGGGAATGGGAGTCCTCAGATGTACACCAGGATTCAGTTAAGACTAAATGTTGAGAAGATATGGAAGCATGCTGGTTATGGAGTGGAAGTCCCAGTGGAAAAATGGTTTAAAACATGGTGGGGAGGGGGTCAGAAGAAGGAAGCGCACAGCCTTCTAGGACTGAAAGTACAGCGGGGGATCCACTGGGGTGTGCATCATCCACATTTCCTGGGAGTGGATAAGCAAAACCCTCGCCACCCGGACAGCAACGTTTTCTTCCTGATATAATCAGAGCAGGTGCAATAGCATGACACTAGCATGAGAAAAGAGGCAGTATGTTGAAAGCAGACCCTGGTTCTCCACCACCATCTCAGCTTCTTCTCGAAGCAGAAGACCGACTTACAGATACAACAGAAAAAGGAGAAGCTAGAGAGAAACGTAAACGCGACCTAATCAAAACCCTTTAACATAGAGAAGACAAAGTGGAGGCCCAGAGAGTTTAACTGACCTTCACAGAGCATGCATTTAGCAAAGGGACAGCATGACTAACTTGAGCTTGAGATTTTGGTTCCCAGACCACAGAGGTTTCTGATATTCTGCCCCTTCCTGACCTTGCCCTTAGATTCACTGAGGACTTCAAGAGCTGGCCCATGAAAGTGGGAATTAAACTGGACATTTGACTCAAAAATATTTTTATGAATCAGAAATTAAAGAGAAAAGAACTTATTTTAATAGCAAATTCATACAGTTTATAATCAGAAGAAAGGAGTTTATGGCATCTAAAAAGTAAAAAGACCTAATTTTACTTACGATGCTAAATTTACTTCCACAGTTATGATATTCCATTGCCCTAAAAGACAAACATCACTAACGCTAATGCTAAATTGGCTATGCTTTGGCTTCAAACTGCCTTTCCCGCTAATCTCTCACCAATGTAGGAACAAAATCAACATTTTAGTCAAACTTAAATGTAAACTTTGGAAATATTTAAATTTATTGGGTTTTTTTGTTTATTTATGTTATTCTTAAGCCAATTACCTTGAAAAATTGACATTTATTTAAAACATATACAAATAGATTAATCAAAACAGAATACATTGCAATGATTTGATTGTCATAGAAATATTATTTATCTTTGTGCAATCTATTTCACTAGGTTAGTACCAGTAATATCTTCAGACAGAATAAATGGTAGATAGCCATAACATCAAAACTTAAGCATTCTTAAATGCATAACATAGACATTAAATAAAAACAAAATTAGGACTATTATACATAATCACATGGATATTTTTAGGAACAAAAGTAATTGGAATTGCATTTTCCATAGTGGTACTTTGAAAATTCTTACCATTTCACTTATTTCCTGAAAATACTTGAGATGGATGAAACAGAAGAGGAAAAAAGGGAGCTCTTACAACAACAACAATAACACTAACATTCACATAGCATTTACTCTGCGTCAGGCACTGTTCTAAATGCTTTGTAAATATGAAATCATCTAGTTTCACAGAACCCTGTGCACTAGGCACTGCTGTTGTCCCCATTTAGAGGTGACAAAACTGAGACAAAGAGAGGTTATGTAAATCATCCAAGGTCACACTGCTCGTCAGTAGCAGAGGGGGGATCGGACCCCAGGCAGGCTGCCTCCAAAATCTAGGCTGCTAACCAGATGCTATGAGTCTGTCCTACATAGGATTTATCTGTAAAAATAGCTCTGGAAATTTTACTCATTAATAAGTTTATAACGAGTGTGCTACTCTGCTATTTAGAGGTCACTATTTCAAACATGAAAGCAACTATGTCCTGCTATGATTCCTCACCAGGTTCAGCGATTGTATAATGTTAACAAGGAACTTTAAGCATAAAACAATTTATACAAAAATGAAGGATTTCTTGTGCTTTAATAGTAACCATAGCAACAAAGTGAGATGGGTTTGCAAAGTGAAAAGTATCCTAAGGTATTTGATGCCCTCACAAAAAGCTTTCTCTCAATTTACAAGAAGGATATAACCAGTAGCAGCAAAATGATAGTAAATTTTCATAATGGATTATATTGCTATCTAGATTAGCAATATTTCATCTTAGCATTTTTATTTCCAAAAGAACAAGGGCTATATTCAAATCTGTCCCATTTACATCTCTATAATAGCAATGCCTAATTCATTTAAGATTTTACACTGAATCTTGAATAAGGCAACATTTTAAATAAATCATGATATATACATAGGTTTAATGGCAAAAATATATAATTATAATAAAGTTTTAATAATAACATATACATCTTATATAAGTACAAAAAGTAGATGTATATTTAGTATAGAGTACAATCATCATTATATATATATTTCCCCAAGAAACAGTTTTTTTGGTTTTTATTGTAAAACAAAACTGTTGTAAAGAGTAGGTCTCACTGGAGAAATAGTGTGTTAAATCCTTTTCTAGTATTTATTGGTAAAGGAACTATAAAATTGCTTAAGTAAATAAACATTATTTAAAGACCACCAGTACTATATATAGAATTAATAAGGAAAGAAATATTAAGCAAGGACTCTGCTCTTGCTACAAGGGTTTCTCTAGCTCTGTTCTCTTCAATGTGTATCAATGACATGGATAAATTAAAGTAGCTTATTGCTTTTCAAATATTTGGATGACAGAATAAGAATACAAACTTCAGATAGTTTGGTGCAATGTGTTGATCTTATCAAGCTGAAGTTTAACAGAAATAACTGTGCTTGAGTTTCAAAACATAACTTTCCAAGTACGAGAACTAAGGAGATTTGGTATTAACTGACAACAGCTTTCACATAAATTGACAGCATATGACCATCAAAGAGTAAATATTATCCTAGGTGTGTAGTGGCTGCGTAACACTGAGAATAACTGACCTGATAACCTGCCCCACGCTATCACGTCACACCTCAGGTACTATGGCACTGTATTTCAAGAAGGACACAAGCACCAAAGGACAGTTAGAGGAAAACTGCCAGGATGATGACACAGTGTTAAAATCATCTCACATGAGGGACGTGTCACATTGAGAAAGGGCTGTTGAGGAGAAGTTTCCTGAGGTCAGGGACTAACTGCACCTTAGTTTTGTCCTGGATATCAAGTACACAGTAGGTGCAAGGTAAATGTTTATTGTATTAATACAAATGAACAGATTGTAGTTAAATGTACTGATAAGAATAATTGGGTATGGCAAGACAATGAAAATCTTCAAATATTTGAAGGAACATACATAGACAAAGGATACAAATTATTCTGTCTGGCCCCCGTAATAGAACCAGGACCAAAGTGTGGAAGCCACAGGAAAAAAAAATTTAAATTAAAAGAAGACCATTGTGCTATTTAGAGCCCTCATCCTATGGAATGTCTGGAAAGGACCAAGCCAGACGAGGGTTTAGAGGTGTTGACCCTGGGGAAAATACCTTCCTAGCATACTGGAAACCCAGTTGCAGAAACATCATGGTACTGAACCAGATTTCTCCCCTCAAATGAAAATGTTGACTTGCTGAGCCCCAGTTGGGTTCTAGGCACTGGTGTTTGTAAATGCTTCCTTATATGGAAGTTCTTCTAGGACTGGTTACGGTATACCCAGAGTTAAGCTCTCCAGATGCAGATCTAAGTGGTGCAGACAGAGTCAAGGCTTCGCAGCGCTCACTAGAGAGGGTGGGGCAAGGGAACTTCTAGGAGAGATGCTGTACCTGATCCTGGGCCATGGAGGGCCACCTTGCTGCTTATACATTTTTATACTATTGTATATTCGTAGGTTTGCATCTAGTCTCTTCTCACCAACCTATAACCCCCTGAAAGTAAAATGTTTAAAATTCCCTGTAACCTTGAAATTTTTTACTACCAAATACAAGTTTAAAAGACTAAAATGAATACTAAGAAGATCTATCATTTAATCCTGACACCTAGCCTATGAGGGAGGTACAATTATTACTGTATTTCCATTTTACAGATTAAGAAAATGCAATTTAGAAATACAGCATAACTTGCCCAAGGTCTCATAGTTTACAGGGTTTGGACTAAAGCACAAGAATATCTGACACGGTTCAATAATGATGATCAGATATTCCTTGCACTTAAAAGCACTGACATTAAACTAAAAGAATGGGGGAGACAGAAAGAAAAAGGAGAGATGTTTAATCAACTAAATAAAGTAAACCTGCCTTTTAGGGAATAGAGAATAAGCCTTGATCATTAATTTAAGAGAATCTGAGCAACATCCAATGAGATACATTTCCATCCTATCTTACATTCAGTTTGACTCATATCATCATGTTGACAAACTGTAGGTTATTTGTAGTAATTCTGGAAAAATGTCTCTGTTGTATTTCAAACTCACTATGTCGCTTTACAGACAGCCACAGCTGCAGCAGTGAAATGCCTATAGAGTATACCCAAGTTTATTATAATCTTGAAGATAATAACTCATTTTGCAACAAATGCAGGTATCTCTTTGCCAACAATTACGATCCTTGAGTTTTTAAATATACACAAATAAAACTCTAAGAAAAAAATGAAAAAAGTATGAACACATAAAAGTCATCCTTCCTGAGAAGATACATCATGTGTACAGAATGGCTGATGAAATGCCTTAGAGATCAAAACACAAGATAACTAAGTACAAAGATTTGAAGATAAAAGACAAATACTACACATAACAGAAATAATAACATCATGTGGCTATTATAGTCATTATCTGAGAAATAAATGTATGTTATGTAGCGTGTCTTACTGAAGAGTCACTACCACTACCAAGAGTCACTTAAAGATCTCAAGGATCTTAAAAGAATAGATACTGTAGTAATCATTGGGAAAGTTCTAGGAAATATACACATAATATGAAGAAACAAAGAGAATTATATCCTTGGATTGGAATTAGCAGGACTAGTGAAAATAAATGAAAACTATTTAAAAATTCTGATAGTGTATTCTATAAATTACTTTTGCATTTATATATCTACTATATAGGAGTTAAAAAATTCTGACAGTATTACTTTGTTTTCTCCTATCATAACAGTTTAATCATAGATTAACACCCCCTAAACATGACATATCTAAATTTTATAGAGTAATTAACTAGCCTACCAATTTCAGAGTAAGGCAAGTTATCTGAATGCCTGTTACTTTACAGGAGACTAGCAAGACAGTGGCAGTGAGGGCACAAATGAGAGGCGTAAGTCATGAAAACATTTTAGTCAAAAAGGTAGACAGAACATTGACCAGGACTGGTGTTGAAATGGCTCTCGCAATAATTTCCAATGTGCTGAGGAAAAAGCGTGTGGGCGATGAAGAAAATGAGATAATGACTGTGGTACTGACTGAGGAATCCTGTCATAAACCCACAGTGCAAAATCAAGCAAAGGGCCACATTTTCTGTTTTACAAATCATTTAAGTATCCCTCTAAATGGTCCTTGTAAAATAATTTATATATATACTTTATGTTTACATAAAATTAAAAATTTAAAGTGTGCCTTTAAATTTGTATTACATGTCAAATATATAATTGTCAAATATACACATAAATTTTTAAAACATAAAATTATTTTTAAGGATGCCCTGTAGTTTAAATCAAACAAATGCTCATGAAGGGAAGATTAGGCACCAGGCTCGACTGGGCCAGGACATGAGTCTGAGTTTTAAATATCAAGTTTTGAATCTATAAAAACAACTTATCTATTTTTCAGATTTGTGAACAGTGATTAATGAAATCCCAAATCTGTATTCAAAGAATCTGAAAGATAACTAGCATAAAAAGAGTGATACAGATGTTTTAGATGCTTTTGCTACTGTGTGTATGAAAAGAAAAGCAAAGAACTTTGTGAAGTTTATAGGCAATGCTCCACAAGTGTAATTAACAATTACTCTGTGTCTCCTCCACTTCCATGTACTAAGAACAAAACACACAGGCAAGATGTGTCCATGGTGATTTTCTGTTTTATTCTCACCAATTAACAGACTATTGGATATGACAGTAATTAGACACCTCAGCTGGAAGAAGATCAATATGTCTTAATGAGATGATTAAAAACAAGAAAAAAGTGTGATTCTCACAAAATAATAGCATGTACTTCAAGTAACAATAGTACATTTATTTTGTCTCAAAGTTTATTGTGCTTCGTCAACCCATATCAAAAAATTTCTCCCACCAAAATGTGCCTTAGAAAATTACACAAACCAAGAATAAAAATAACAATTTTTAGTGAATCAGCTGTAAGCTCTGGCTATATTTATTTTCAGAATGTTTACTAGTGCTTCTCTGATGTGACAAGTTACAGTTGCCAAATAATATTACAAATTTTATACTGATGCATTTCACATTCACCAAGGACTTCAGCTTCTATTCTTTTATGTAGCTCAGGCCATCTCTTCAAATTTAACTGATTCACTTTCCATTAGATAGTGAATACCCTTGGTAGGTATACACAAGTGCAGAATGACTAGAAGGAACTCGGAAGGGATCTGAGGCAATGCACACCCCACCCTGGCCCAGGTCACATGTCTCCTGCAAACTCTTTCTTTGGGTTAGAGTTTTGTTACCCTAAAGGCACATGTTATCCACCATGAAGCAGTTATCAAATACACTAGCATAAAGTCTGGTTTAGAGGAACTAGAAAATACAATATAAAATCAGGATAAGAAAGAAGAAAGAGACAAAGAATGAACTACAAAGCCCTGTTAGGCAGCATCTAGATGAAAAGTTTTGTTCATTAATTTATACACTCTTTCACTTATTCATTCATTCAAAATGAATCACCTATTATCATATTAGTAGGGTATACAGATTAATATTTAATCAAGGTAATCATGCTTCAGTCTTAAAACAAGAGGCTGTTCCCATATTTAAACATCACTTATTGCTAATTTGGAAATAAAACTTTACCCCTACAATTCTATACCTTTATATTCAAAACCAGAAGCCATCACCCAGGAATACCACCACGAATGCTGTCAAACTTATAAATATTATTGCATCCAAACTTGTCCCTCTCTCCCTCCATTCTGAGAGAGTAGAAGAGGTTTTCCTTCCTTTATCTAAGGGCCATTTACCCACATCCTCTGGATGCCACTGCTGAGCCCACTGTCTTCTGAAGACCTCGTTCTGGGCCTTATCCCACAGCCGTTCATGGTAGACTACCTGTCTGTCTGGCAGTCAGCCCACTGAGGACAAGAGAGCTTGCTTACTTTATTCATACTTGTATCTCCAGCATCTAACACAAGTACGCTCAAAATATTCAGTCAATTTGTACTTACTTAACTAATGGACTTACCAGTGTGTGCAACTTCTGACCCACCTCTGTTACTATCACTGCAATTACCTCATCAAATATCACGTATATTATTTATAAAAAGAATAAAACTTACACCACATTCTAATGAAGAGCATATTAATTGTTCCATGACACTCTACACATTTATGCTCCCCTCATAATATAATTCACACACAGTTTTAAACTGTAGCTGTACCCTTCTTATATTCTAAAGGTGAAATGGTATATAGCCAAGCATATCTGGGCAATGGGATGGCTTTTTCTTGCTATCTTCTATCAATCAATTTATTTGTATGGTACAAAATTGCTAGTCCTCTGAATTGAAGCAGAAGAAAGCCTTACATAACACTATTTTGATACACCTTGACATGCACATTATGTAACAGCATTTTTCCTTTGCTACACTTCACAATATAACAGAGGAACGCTTTTTTAAAGTCAGCAACATCAGCAGGAACAAGACTTTTAAATGAAGCTCCCAGGATGACAGAATTCTCACACTTAAAAATGGGTAGTTTATTCCACAAGACTTAATTTTTTTCTGAAATTAAGCCACAGTGATTCAGGTAAAATTGCATTATTAAGCAATAAGAAAATAGTATACAGGAGGGACTAACCTAGAACCTTTGGATGATTTTTTAAAAAATATTTTTTAAGGCTGGGCAGAGGCTCATGCCTGCAATTCCAGCACTTTGGGAGGCTAAGGCAGGATGATTGCTTGAAGCCAGGAGTCTGAGACCAGCCTGAGCAGGAGTGAGATCCCATCTCTACAAAAAGTAGAAAAAATTAGCCAGGCATGGTGATACGCACCTGTAGTCTCAGCTACTCAAGAGACTGAGGCAAGAGGATTGCTTGAGCACAAGACGATTGCTTGAGCACAGAAGTTTGAGGTTGCAGTGAGCTATGATGATGCCACTGCATGCCAGCCTGGGCGACAGAGTGGGACTCTGTCTCAAAAAAAGAAATTATGTTTTAAAAATGTGATGACATTTTAAGTTAGATTTTAAAAAATTTTCATTGACAAATACTAATAATTGTATGTAATTATGGGGTACAACATGATGTTTCGATATATGTATACACTATAGAAATACTAAATCAAGCTAATTAGCATATCTATCACCTCACCAACTTATTTTTTTCTAATGAAAACATTTAAATCTACTTTTAGATTTATTAACTATAATCACCATGCTGAGCAATAGATCTCTAAAACTTATTTCTGCTGTCTAAGTAGAACTTTGAACCTTTTGACCAACATCTCCCCATTTCCTCCCAACCCAGCCTCTGGTAAACACCAATTTACTCTCTGCTTCTATGAGTTTGACTTTTTTTAGATTCCACATAGAGGTGATATTATGCACTATTTATCTTTTTGTTCCTGACTTATTTCACTTAGTATGATCTTTAACTTAAAAAATGAATTTTTTTTCTTATGGTCCTATGAAGAAATATAAAACCATTTAATAACAAACAAGTAATAGTACTACCAAGAGTAATAATACTACCTAAAATTTATTGAGCATTTACTATATCCAGGCACTGCACTAAGGGCTTTGTATGTATTAGTGCATTTAAACCTCAGACCAGCCTAATGACACAAGAACAATCGCTATCAGTATTTATTATCTACTAGGAATCTGAGGCACAGAGATTTGAAAGGCATTTTCCCAGGACAGCAGCAGGTAAGTGGTAGAACCAGGGTTTAAACCAATACTCTTAATGTTAAACATTATTCTTTCTTTAGCGTCTTCATGCTTTAATGTGAGTAAAAACAAAATACTGTTCTATGCCTCTTTCTCTCAAACAGAAATCATTTTTTAAACTGTTTGGAACACATTTCAGAATAAGATGATAGAAAATCACCTACTACCCCAATTTCAGTATGTTAAGGAGAGGATGTTATGAAGTGTGTAGTCAAGCTTGGATAATGGTGAGTTATCTGACAACTGCCCAAAACCTAGCACCATATGACTTAGTCAGAAATAAACAACTATTTTAAGTACTACTCAGTAACTATGTTGCCAACAAGTTTGTACATTGCCTTTATAGTAAATAATATACTTTCGTAATCAACAAGTCAGTTTATAATAGACCAAATATTTTATATATTAATATTTATACAATTATATGGGAAGCTCAGACATATTTCTACTTCAGAGAAGCAAGCAGAGACAAATCCCTCCTGTGTTGAGGAAAGCAAAGCTTATTCCTGGGTAAGCTCTGACTCTAAATAAGCCTCAGTCCAAAAAAGAGTTTTATTGCAGACTGATAATCCCCTAGGTTTATAATAAAAATGCTGACATAGCTTTAGCTACAACATAACAAATGCAAGACTATAATGTTTGCCTGTCACAAATTCCTATTTATTTCCAATGTCCTAACGGATGTGCTTTACTGCCTTTAAATTCCCCCCAAAAGTTAATGGCTTGTCTATCAAAAAGATAAACATCTTGTTTTAGGCTTTGGGGATATTACCTGTGGAGAGAAACCAATACTCTAGCAAGACATTGTGTCCAAAATTCATTTGAAGTAAGAAGGCCATACCCTCTCGGGGCGTCAGAAAGCTACTAGAAAGGAGCAGCTGGATCACCCCAAAGTCTTAAAAAGTACAGGATTCTCTGCAGAGTGACACTAAAATATATAACACATTCAGATTTGGTTGAACCAATAAGGTGTGATTTACTGTTTAAATGACTACATTATTACAAAACAAACTTCAAAATGAAGGTGACAGTCTTTTAGAGTCTTGAAATAACGCTTCGAGCAAAATGGACCTTAAACATACGTAGTCCAGTATTTTTCACACTATGAATACTGACCTATTAGTGGTTTGCGGATTGGGTTCTTTTTTTTTTTTTAATAAAAATAGATGAAAATGACATAGAAAGTATCAGAATATATTACAAATAATAAGAGTTTCTTACTTCTGAAACTTTCCTGTCAGGTAAACAATACACAGGCATATTGTACTGTGATGTAGAATGAATTTCTTACTGTGGGGTACTGTAGAAAAAGTCTGAAAACACGGACCCTGAGCAACTCTTTCATTTGGCAGGTGAGAAAACAAACTCGAGGGATTTTCCCAAGGTCAGAACTCACTAAGATTAGGGCCTGAAATAGAACCTATTTATCAATCCACTCCCCTTATGTATATGTTAATTATAATTGCACATTCTTTGAGCTCTTTCTTCACATATAAATTCCCTGAACTTTAAATCTATACCTTTATTTCATATATTAATTCTACTCTTTCCCCATGGTATACCACTATATGTTAACATTACATACACAAATTAAACATTTTCTGTGAAGGAAGAGAATGACCACATAGAAATTTTTAGTGTCCCCCTTTATAAAATTGTATCTAAAAAGTGGGAGGAAACAGTATGAGCACAGGGGCGAGTACAATAAAGGCATATTCTGGTTATCAGCAGCTTGACTAGAGCAGAGAGTTTCGTTAGAAGAACATTGACAAAATAAATTTAGAAAAAATGCATACACTACTTTGGATAATGTACAGTAACATGAGAAGTTCATTCTCTAAAGAGATGGTTTAAACAGAAAATATGTAAGTAACCTGAGGAGTGTAGACTTTCAGAATTAACCATTCAGAGGAATTAAGATGTTTGAAAATGAATCCCTTAATTATTAATACTAAAAAGGAAAATTATGACATTAATAGATGTGTCTTGGTGTCACTGTCATACCGGATGGATGATAAATCTAACTGAATCTGGGTATTTGTGTGTTCTTAGGTTCTTTTACTTATAACAGCTGTATGAAAAGTAACCACACAGAAGGTTGTGGTATCTATCCTTGGACTTTTTCCATCCATATAAACACACGCAAACAGACACACTGAAGATAGGCAGATGAGCAGACTAAATCACGCTTAAATAATGGTCCTTCCACCCTTACTGGTCTCCTGCTTGCTTGTTCACTAAGAATGTACCAGGGCCATGCTTCATACAGCGGGCATTCATTCTGATGAGTGTAAAGTTTCATGTTATACATGTTCTACAATGCATTTAATAATTATTAATTAATGAGAGTGTTTTCTCTTTCAAATTTTTTAATATAAAGGTAATATTTGCACATGCATTAAGATAAATTCCATTACAACTTTACGTGTTTTAAATACATACTATTTCTTGATCTATCTACTTTGCCAATGCATATTGTGTGTCTCCTGTGGGAGACGAAAGGAGGGCACTTACACCATTCCCTCCTCCTTTCCTACTCTACCTCCTGACTTTTGGAATTTACACTTTATTTTTAGCTCTTCAACTCACGATCATTTATAACTTCAAGTAACATATACTTAAACTCTTCTCTTGATTCATACCTTAAATCAACACCTGCTGCAATGAAGATGAGGAATCGCTGCGTGTACACTCCCTCCCACTTTCCCCACGTCCTACCATCTCTGTCATTATTATATTATTGTTCTAACATCAAAACAATAATTGTTTCCAACGTTTTTTGTGTATAATTTGGTTCTAAAAATTAAAACCCAGTGTAAGTATTATAACATTAAGTTCGGTTTTCCTTTTAGTTTATATTCAGCTACCACATTTCCTGTATTTTATTAATATATCATCCTTTTATTCAATTTTTTGGATTATCATTAAATAAATTTTTATATGGACATTTTTTACCAAGCTTCACATTCTTCATGAGTATGATTAAAAGTTGTGTATAAAATTCCATATTTAAATTAATTTTCTCTCAGATCTTTGAAGTTATTGCAGGATCCAATGTTGCTGATGAAAAATCTGGTGTTAGCCTGATTTTCATGCCTTTGCAGAACATCTATTTTTATTCTCATTGGAAAATTGTAGCATCTTCTTCTTTATCTTGAAAATTTTGAAATTTCACCAAGATATGTCCACACGTGGTTCACTTTTATCCCTCCTACTTGCCAGACTTTTAAATCTATCTCCTGATGTCTGTGGTGGACTGAGTGTAGTAATGGCCCCAATTTGTGTATATCTTTGGTAGAGCTCTCCCAGTGTTCCCTGGGTTTGGCCACGTAATTTGCTTTGGCCCATGGACGGTAGCAAAGGAAAGTAAGCAGAGACTTGAAGAGCTCATGTGTTGAAAATTGCACTCTTGCTGCTCTTAGGAACCCTGCTGCCAAGAGAACAAGGTTAGTTCAGCAGGATGATGACAGACACACGGCTCAGCTACTCCTGTCATCACAGCCAACAATCATAGCCACAGTCCTTTGAGTTCACCTATCTGCTAACCCCCAGCCAGTCTTCCACTGATCAAAGTCACATGAGCTAGTTCAGGTGAAAACCGCCACACCTTGCCCATACCAGAAGAACAACCAGCCAAATCAGAGACACATAAGCTAAATAAATGGTTGTTTTAAGGCACTAAGTTTTGCAGTTATGTGCTACACAACAAAGGGTAATTGACAGAGTATTTCTTCAGTTTATAAACTATTACGTCATTAAACTATATTTTCTGCTTTTGTCTTTTTCTTTTGTATCAATCAAATGTTGGATCTACTGACTCTATTCACTATTGCCCTTAACTTTTTAATTTTCTATTTCCTTCCTTTTCTGTTTCAAGTGTTGGAAGTTAATCATCAATTTAATTTGAAGATCAAAACTAGCTTAGGCTTCAACAATGCCCTTTCTGTCTATCCGTTGGCTTAAAAAATTTTTACTTTGGTAATCACACTTTTAATTTCCTGGAGAATTCTTCTTATTATTATTGCTCCTTTCTTATAATAGACTTTTACAACTAATATATCCTCTCAAATTCTGTTTACGGTACAAATTAGACATCTTTTTAAAGTCTCTGGTATTCCCTGAATTATACCTAAATCTTCCGGTATGAGTTTACCTAAATATGGGTTTTCCTTAAATAGCTGATGATCCTTGGATCTGATGATTCCAGTTACTTTTCTAAATGAAAAATGACGTCAATTCAAGTAGGTAGTTCATGTTGTTTCTTTGACACTGTGCAATACATTATCCCAAAAGGCCTCTTCCTGGAATGAAAGAGATGTCAACAGGATGTTCTGTGGGTTTCATGAGCAGAAAAGCAGGCAGGCAGGCTGGTGACCCCCATTGCCAAAAAAGACAAGTTTTATTTTATGTATGAAATGTTTTATGAATTTCATTCCTGGACACCTTTTCTACCTTTCATCCACTGTTCAATGTAGGATTTCAGTGTGAAAATAATATCTTTTCCATTATTTTAATGCTGCCGTATGAGAAAAGAGAATTCGGCTAGTGTGTTTAGTCTGCTGGCTTAAACTGCAAGCACAGTAATTAGCTTCACCTTTGACCTTTTTGTCAGCTCTTATTCATTGGTTTCTTCAGGTCATAAATGCCTGATGCTGAGAACAGAAGTCAGTGAATTTCACATTTGACAGAATGCATTTTGAGAATGATTGGTGTAGGGAATAATTTATTTGTAAAGAGTACAGTTTATAATATAGAGATTTCATAAGAAAAATTTGACTTTTCTGAATTTCAAAAGAACATATACTTTGATGGCACTTTCTAAAGGATTTCTGAAATCAACAATTGCATAGATGAATGTTATTACCTGTAAACACTGCTGCACGAAACACTCCAGAATTTAAAGTTCATTTAAGCTTTCTTTCACTAAACAATATTTCTTTTTTATGCTTCCAAACTTATGAAAGCAACACTGGCTCAAAAGAAAAGCAGTATATTAGAATAAAATAATGTTCTTTTCTGATGGGAACACAGATAAATCATCTCTCAAGGAGAGTTCATCAAGGCTAGAGACTGGCAGAAGAATAGTAGCCCTCACCTTCAAAGATCAAGCTTATTTTAAAACACACCCTCTTCTCTGCTTAGCTTTGATGTATTAATAAGTTCATTTGTCTTAAACCTCAAGGCTGGTGTCCAATAGGTTATGGCAATTGAAAGAACTATGTCTTATAAAGAAAGGTACATCTAGTAAGGCTCTATTTTTATTTCAAAACAGTGATTTAAAAAAATTTTAGCAGAGTAACCTAATTTTCAAACAAAAACTTATAGGAACTCATAAATATATGCATACATCAAAAACAAAAGTGGAGTTGTTTTGCTTAAGGAGGTTGGAGACGGGGCAGAAAAGCCTCAGAACTTAGTTTCGTGATCCTGAGACACAGCAAAGATACCTTTTTCCTCCAAAGAAACTGAAATCTACTTTCCTATTACATAATGGGACAAAAATCTCATGTTTTTAAATTATTGGTACAGATACATTTTTCATAAATATTTATTGAAAACAATTAAATAAAATATTCCACTAACTCATTTGTTGAACATCTCTATGTAACTAAAACAGGAAAAGGCACTTTGAGGGCTGCACGGGAAGGCTAAGGTGCAGTTCCTAGTCTCCAGGAGTTCAAATACGAACCACATATGAAGCTGAAGCCACACTGTGTGTCGCTTAATTCCACAGCAGAATAAAATAGGTTGCAGTATTTAAGCAAATTAACTGTAGAATGAAAGGAAAAATTCTATTTAGTTGTATCTTAAAAGATTATTGGGATTTAAACAATTCAGAGGGGGAAGAGAGCCAACACACAAGTGGTGGGGAAAACATGGGCAGATTTTAGAGAAGAGGAAACATCAGGGATGTGGTAACAAGAGGACAACTGTGTAACTGAAGTGGAAAATGGCATATATTGGAGTTTGAAGGGAAATAAAATTAAGTAGCTAAGTGTGGAAAATATAAACAGTGTTTAAGCTACCACTACCACTTCCTGCTGTGCCCTTACCTCTGGAAGGAGCATACTTCCCTTCTTCACTCAGGTCAGACTTGCACAAATGTCCTGCTTTGGCCGAAGAAATGGAATTAGACCAGATTGCTAAGATCTCTCTTTCCATCACCGTAAGGCTGAACATGCCCCAGAGAGGACCAGCTAAGTCAGCCTCTGTCCCAGAGTGAAGGCGACATGAGCAATGCCACTGCAAACCCACCATGAACACGTAACTGTGTATAGTGAGAAATGAATCAATATTGTTGAAGCCACCGGGTCCATTACCACTGCAGCTTGTATCCTAACTGGTACAATGGTTAGAATCAGATCAAGGATGACAGGAAAGTGAGGACCTGATGTCAGGGAGAATAAGTATCCAGTGTAGGTTTATAACCAGTTTTCATTTCCAAACATGCCTTTTCATTCAGTGGTTTTAACCTGGGGATGAGTGCTGCTGAGCTTGACTTTGTCTATCTCTAATTTGACATGGCAGCCAATATTCACGTCTAGAAACCTGAGATGAGAAGAAAAACGTCTTTTCAGTCTTTACTCAAACGTCATTTTCTCGATAAGGCTTGATCATCTCATTTAAAATTGTAAACTAGCCCCTTCCTCATTTTTTGCACTCTGTATCTCCCTCCTTTGTTGCCTTTTTCTGCATAGTCCTTCTCTGCCATTTACATGTGTATATGCGTGGGTTAAGGAGTGTGTATATATGTGTGTGTGTTTGTATGTGTGTATATATATGTATATAACACCTGTTTGCAAAAACTTATCCAGTCACAAAAAAACATGAAAATTACTGTACGTCTCATGATACATTTCTGAAAAATTATGATCTCTCTATCCCCATGAAGAAGGTAAGTGAAAATTCCCTCTTTAACAAATGGAAGAGGGAGGAAGGACAAAGCATTAGAAAATTTACTCCAGTTACTTCAGTAGTACCGACTCGAAAAAGACTTCAGCCTGCTTTCTTTAACAGATAAAGTATATCATAGTTCAGGCAGACTTTGACTTACACTGGCTTCACATATCTTGAACTAAAGAATGACTTATTTATACCTGGGTAGAAGCTAGGAAAATCCCCAAGCATGCTGCCAAAGAATAAGTATTACCGGCAACCAAAGTTAGAATGCAGAACCTTTTCCCCCCACAAAATGGTAATTAGGTGTAGCGCAATTGCTGATGAGATATTTCTGGTACATTATGGGTTAACCTAGTTTTTGCATGCTGGATGCAGAAGTTACCATTTTAATGTTTTTTTCCTGTCAAAACAAATGTGAAGTTTTAAAGAAAACATTTTTAATGTACTTTTGTAATGCTACCATTTGAAAGGTGAAGACTGACTGTGCTATATTTGCATAGCATGATACTTTTGTTTCCAAAAAGCTTTTTCCCTCAAAGAAAGACACCACGCCCTTGAGAATAATTCTCAAACTAATCATAAAGAAAGAACTTTTGTTTATAAATTACTACTTTTATTATTTCACAGATGGAAGAAATGGAACAATTTACAGATATTCCAAAAAGTTAACTGAGTATGGGATGATTAAAATATAGTTCCTTCACATGGATTGAACTGCATTATATTCCATAAAATATTCATTTTAAAATGAAAACTTGAAAGTAACTGACCATTTGAATTTTGAACAAGTTGAAAAAGCTTCAAATAGATGATAATTACCAATGTTTTAAATGTGCTATGTCCTAGGGGAGGATTCAACATAAGAATAAACAAGGCAAAGTCTCTGCTCTATGGAACTCACACTGCAGCGGTGGAGACTGAGACACAAACACATAGTTACATCATCTCAAACTGAATTTAAAGGAGGGATTAACTAATTCTGTCCTGAAAATGATGGAAGATTGCTTGGAGGAGCTGATATTTGAGCTCTGTCTTGAAGGATGCAAGGTCCTTCCTTAGAGAGTCTAGCACATACAACAGGACAGAGGTGAAAAGCAAAGCACATTCAGGAAATAGTTTGTGATGGCCGCATCTAGAATATAGGGTACTCGATAAATTGGAAGAAGTTTTAAGAAAGTATTTATTCGAAAAATATTTACTATCAACTCAATGTTTGTCATAGGAAATGATTTGGATAGAAATGATTTCCCAAGACTGTGAAGAGCTTTATACTACCTGTTAAGTATTTTGTTAAGTATTTTGGAATTTATTTCACAGATAATGAGTTATCAGTGACTCTCACACAGGGGAGTGATAGGATCAATTTCCTTTTGCTTATTTAAGGAAGGTAGCTAGAGTTGCAGGTGAGGGAGACTAGTGGCCAACAGATTAGTTAACAAGCCACCATAACGATTGAGGTGAGAAATGATGAAGGGTAAAACAGGGCAATTAGAGAGAATGGAGATAGAGAGAGAGATCAAAGAGAATTACCACCAGCCACAATGGTGTGATGAAACAAAGAGAGACAAGAATTTGCAATAATTCTTCTAAAACTTATGAAATTGTTTGGGGCATGTTAACTTTTAAATAACTGAGGGGCAAGTAGAAATGATCAGTGGGCAGTTTCGAATAGTGGAATGGTGTTAGGAGAGACATCAGAGTCAGGTGAAGCCAGCTCAAGAATCTAAGTAAGATGCCACCCTACAGGATACAGAATAAAAGAAAGCGCAGAGGAAAACGAGGGGCATGAGAAGACAAGATCAGAGACATAAAACCACTCAGTAGAGAGTGATACTCTAAAAACCAACAGAGCACAGGCTTTAGGGAGTAGGACACAATGTAGTAAGGTCAACAGAAGCAAATATATGAGGACTATAAAAGTCCTTAGACATGCAGCAATAAGGAAGTCATCAGAGGAAAATTGCAGAGCTCGGTAGGATTAGAAGTCAGACTGTCATGAAATCAGGAATCAGCGAGAGCTAAGGCACAGAACAAAGGTCCTTCTTTCTGAAAGTTCTGATGATGAAGACGAAGGGGAAATAAGGACTGACACTTGAGGGCAAAGCGGAGTTGAAAAGTAAGGTAAAGGGAACTGTGACATAATTGAGGAGACTGAAGATGGATGGTTCAAAAATCAAAGCGATAAGCTATAATTATGAGGCAAAGTAAGACAGAGAAAACCTTGGAGATGAAGGAAGGAGAATACCCTTTTTTGAGCATTCAAGTGTGTGCCGGATATTTTGCTGTACACTTTCACATAATTTCCCTAATTAGCCAAATATTACTTATAGACGGGTATTACTATCCCTAATCTACAGTCAGAAAATGATGGAGGAGACAGGTTTATTAAAATTGGAATATCTCAGAAGTGATGGCCTCTCTGAGAAATAGGACGCAAGTCATCTGTTTCAACAGCAATAGGAATTGGGTTGTAGAAATGGTGCAGCTCCTGTATTGAATGAGAAAGTGACTCTTGGCAGGTAAGACAAGAAAGAAATATTTACAGTGCGTAGCAATTATTGTATAATAACAGAAAGTTAACCTGGAATGATTTTTTTTTCAAGCACTAACACGACAATAAGGTTCAATGGATGCTTTAGTGAACAGTGGCTTTTAATTTTTGCAGAAGAGTCAGGAATATGGTTCGAACTGGTGTTACCTACATCAGTCCTCTCTAATGCTTAACCTTAACTTAGTGAAGGCATTTCTGTAAGGCAGTTGTACTAAAATAATGTCTCATAATATTTTACAAGTATTTTACTATGTGAAAACTCCATGCTGGGAATAACTATCAAATGACTAATTTAAAACTAATTATTTCAGCATTAATCCAGTTAATGATCCATAATGAATGGAAAATGAATAATCGGACATTTCAGGGGTTTCTTGCTGCCCAAATTCAGATACAAGAAAATGCTTTTGCTAACTCTTTCATTTATGGATTGAAACACAACCTAAAATAACTCCAAAATGTTAACATGTTTATAAATTATATTTTAGTTGAGTATAGAATATACTTTATAAATCAAATTAATTAAGGAAAGTCCAATTTTATAACATTTTTGTGTGTGAAAAAATAATACATAACGCTTGACCATGGTCTGTTAGTCCTTTTGCTAATTACCTACAAATCACTACACAGGTTTTACAGCTGCCACTTATTATTAACTGTAGTATGTTTTCCCCAGAGATTTCTATTTTCATATTTTTTGTTTTAACCATTGACAAAGAAAATTCATATTTTTAATACAGTCAACTGAAGAGGGCCGAATATACAATACATACAAAGGAATGATTCTTTACATTTAAATTAATGTTAATTACTTGATAAAACTTTCAGCAGACCAAAATATTGCAACAGTTTTATGTTAGGCAACATTTTAAAATTTTTCATTAAAGTCTGGCAGCCTGGAGCATGAAATGCAGCAGTCGGGCATTAAAACGTTATAACGGTTTCTGATACAGAAAGCAATTAGCTCTTTTAAAAATTGATCTAATTTATATAAGCCATATCTAATTAGGAGCATGTGTTTTAAAGAATGTTAAAATTAAATCTGAATTTTGTCATGGAATCTAGAATAATTATGACTTCTTAAAAGTACAAGCAGTTAGATAGCATGTCAGAGAAAATGATATAAAATTAAAGTTAAAATTGAGGTATATAAATCTTAATAAAACGTTTACTTCTATCCTCCCCAGAAAATTTTTGTTACATTCTATTTTTTATCCAATTGGACAAACTACCAAGCCCACTATAAACTCCTACTGGGCCAGGATTATGAGGGATTCATCATATGTGTCAACCATGCACAATGGTCTGCACAAGTAGGTGCTAAAGGTATTTGCTGAAATAAAAGATACATACTTTTCAAATCAAACCAGTGTCTTGCTCTTACAGTGTACACATTGATTTATCACTTTAGTCATATAGTAATAGTGTATGAATAGCCAAAAAAAATTACTGAGTATATAAAATAATTGGTATCCAAAAGGCCTTTTTAACTACCACCTATAAATTCTTCCCTAAGCTTTCTTTATACTGTCCTGCCAAACTAACAGGTTTTCTTCTTACTAATACTGCACAGATCTTCGGAAAAGCTACTATCAATTACTTTGATTTCCCAGGCTGCCCAAACTGCTAATGGAACTTAGTAATTAAAGTTCTTTTAAAACAATCCCAAATCTGAGCATCTCCCCATTCAGCCTGATTACAAGCAGCCATCAACATTAACATCAGTCGCTGACAATGTAATACACACTGGATGTGCCAGAGGTGATCATTATCTAAAATCCTTTTCCTGAAATGTGGCTTCTATCTAGGGAAGAACATGTAATGGGGATTTAAGACATTTCTATGTCCATTAACTGATTATATCATGAATCTTATATACAGCATTCACATTCAGAGGCAAATATTTCTTTATTTACAATATTCTCAGTCTCTTTCATAGTAAATGGCCTTGAACTCCATTATCATTTAAAAAGGCCACTTTGTCCGTACCCTTCCTTTCACTAAAAATGTAATGAGATATTGATACACTGTGCACATGACACCATCTTAAACACTTGTGTTTGGAAGCAGGTCCCTAAATGGATGATCCGCATCCAGAATAATAGACTTTCCAACCAGAATTGCTAACTGGTAAAGCAAAAAATCAATAGGAAGCAAAATGAATGTAAAAAAAAAAAAAAAAAAAGTAAACAATTTTACAGAACCATTTGGACACAATTTAAAGGAATTTTGGTCAAATTGACTAGTATAACTCAGGAAATTATAGTTATTAGTCCTTAAGCCCTTCTGGTAGAATTATTATCTTTCCAAAGCTTTACTCAAACACAATAGATCCTAAGACTTCACAACCACTTTGAAACACTAATGAACCTGTTATGGTATTTGAAGGCATGGGGATCTAATGTGTACAATGTTTCCAGAGAAAAATAAAACCTTTAGAGCACAGTCATCTGTGCTGGACTTCAATGAGATGTTAGGCCACCTGAGGAATGACTGTTTCATGACACATAAAGTTGTAAGTCAGATGTAGTAAGCAGTCTATAAATTTAATGCCAAAATTAAATTGCAACTGTCCACGATCACTTACAGATAGGGGACCTATTGTCTTTATTACTTCTGTTACAGTAACTAGCTGTTCCAACAAGAAACTACAATATTAACTCTGTGGCCTGTCTGGGAGTTCCTAATAAGGGGGGGTGCTTTAAGAATTAATTTTGTGTAATGGTAATAAGAAAGAGAAATAGATAATTAATACAAAAACAAAACTTGATAGGCAAAAATATGCCCAAGACAAAAATCCAGTTTGTCACAATAATATAGTAAATGACCTTAGATATAAATCCAATTGATAATTCTAAGATAATAAAAAAATCAGGCTAACTTCTCTATAATAAATACATTTTATAGTCATCTTCTGGCTGGCAAACATAAACAAATTCTAAGGAAAATGATTTTTCATTTAAAATATTAAATAGTGTAAACATTCAACACTTATATTTAATGTATACCTAACTTTTTTGTGTGTATGACTTTTGAATGTATCTTTAATATCTATCTTTCAGTATTCACTGCTCTCCTTATGGCACCTATACAACTAAGTGAGCACTACTATTTCATGGTATAAAATCGTCA
>RJWJ010027933.1:0-21806 GCA_004363605.1 Indri indri
GGCACTTGGAGATGCCCACCCACCCCTCCCTGAGGAAGGAAGCCCAATTCCAACAGCCAGACCACCACAGCCACGCAGACACGTGCCCGGCCGTCCCCAAACCCCACTAAATCTTTTTGGTTTTGCTTTTTCCCTTTTTATTTTTTTGGGTGGAATGTGTTGCTTGCTGAGAACGTGCCGTGTGTATGACGTTTTCCTAAGTGCGATGGCAGAAACGGAAGGGACCATGTGAAGTGCCCTCGGGGACTGTCAGAGGACAGCTGGAGAGGTGACGCCGCTCCCCCTGGGATGCCCCCCCCAGGCCCCACTGGGCGGGTCAGCCCGGCCCCTCCCTGCCGCAGGGACTCCCAGCTCCATGGGCTCCGCCGCCAGGCCCCGGTCATCTCAGCTTCCGAGGCCCAGGAGGCCCCCCCAACACAGGAAGGTGCGACTGGAGCACTGGGCGGTGAGTGGCAGGGCGCGGACAGCCGCCAGCAGGTGCCGGGGGACTCACAGCTGCACAGGACGCCCTGTGAGCCCAGGGAACGCCTGGCTTCCGTCTTGCTACTGCACCTCTTTCAGTATCCATCGACCATCTTTTGGCGTTTTTCACTTTAAAGTTTGAGTGTGCATGTTTCACTAGAGATCTGTAAATTGCAGGAGCCTCAAGTGGTTATTCCAGCTGAGTGGCCCGGTCCGCGCTCCAACTGCTCTTGAATGATTTGCTGCGTGGGATGAACTGACCAGGGTTTGCCCGACTGACTGGTCGATTAAGTCGGAACAGGCCAGGCAGGCGCCTGGGTTTCCAACGTGCAGGCCGTGGGCAGCACATGTCCTGACGTCCGGGACACCTGTGCGGCGGTGCTGGACTTTGCTGGGCATTTGGCAGACGATGGAAGTGGCCCTCACACTGCCAGGGGGTTGGAAATGCCGACTGGTGCGGCATTTAGCAGTTCTGTCCAGAGGTTCCGGTTGGTGTCTGCCAACTGTAAGACCCAGCTCTGTGCTGTGTGTGCGCTCACGTGTGTGCACGCGTGTGCTGAGGGCACGTGAGACCGAGTGACTCGGGGGTTGCGGGCGATGAGGTGAAAGGTTGGGGCTTGAAGATTGCTCACCAATTTCGTGACAGGTTCTCTTAGACACACCTGTGTCCACACTGGCGTCTTCTGTGGCTTCGATGAGTGACGCGCTGAATGTGCGAACACAGGGCGCCGGGGCAGGAGCAACAACACCCTTTGCCATCTTCCTGCTGCAGCAAATGGTCGGTACCCCCGGGTCTGCGCACTTGAGAAGTCCTTTGTGATTATCCCAAAGTACAGAAGTAGAAAAAAGTTTGTTTTTGAAAAGAGTGTGGGCTACCACAGAGCGAACGACGCAGGACCAGAGGAAAAGCCAGAGCTGTCCCCAGAGCTGGAACGAGGGCCGGCCGGGGAGGCCACCCCGGAGGCCTCTGTCCACCACCACGGCACCTGTGAGATCACCCCATTTGTGGCCGCAAGACTGTCCCTAGAACACAGGTGGGCAGGTTCTGCCCCACGAACCAGCCGCCTCTTTTTGTGAGTCGTGTTTTCCCGGTTGCTGGATGTATGGATGTGTGGGGGCTGCCCCAGAACAGCGCAGGGGCAGCTCACACAACAGAACTTCCTCTGGCTCTGGAGGCTGGAAGTCCCAGATCGAGGTGTCTGGAGGGCGGGTTCCTCCTGGGCCTCTCTTGTGGCTGCAGGCGGTGTCTGCCCGTGTCCTCTCGTGGTCGTCCCTCTGTGCAGCCCTGTGGGGTAGATATTCTGTGGTCATTACCAACACGTTCCCTCCCGTGTCTTCCCCAGGACGCCCTAATAATATCCCGTGTTTGCACACACGTTTATGTAGCAGTCACTTAGCTTTCGCTGGCGTTATTGGTTGAGTTTCTCGCCTGTCCTTGGTCACTACCTTCGTCCCTTCCTCCCCTCCCAGGTGCGGCTGCCATGCAAGGCTTTCGAACTTGTTACTTGCTTTCCACGATTACCGTGGCTCGAGTGACAGCCAGCTCCTTCTAAACCTGCTGCGCCCTAGCTAGTAAGCGCTAAAAACCTTACAGACCAACGATGTCCACAAATTGGAGGAAATTCAGAGAAGGCAACGGAAGTGATTAAGAGGCTGAAGGATTCAGTTGTGAGAAAAGTGTAAGGGACCACGCTCGTTTGTCTTGGCAAAGCCATGGCTCAGGCGGGGCATAAACGCCTGCAGGAACGTCACGTACAGTGATCCCGAGGACGAGGATTACTTTCAGGGTGGTGGAGGGGATTCAGTTACCACGATTAAAACCACCCAGTCAGGACGTCCAGGCGCAGTGTCCTCAGCAGGACCTCACGGAGGAGCGAGCTGAGTGAGAACCGTGCCGCCCGCCAGGCGGGCCGAGGACCGAGGGCCGCGGGAGGGGCGGGCTGTGAGGGTCCCAGAGGCGCGAGAGGCTCACGTTCAGCAAAGCACAGCCCCCTCTGCCTCACCACCTTCCCCCTCTGCGTCGGGATCCGCTGTGATCCGGAGGCGCTGCCGCAGGCCTGGGGTGTCATCAGCCACATCCGTGGTCGCAGGTCCCAGTGGTCTCCGGTGGGCCTGTGCCAGCCCTGGGCGCTGCAGACCAGCCCAGCCTCTCCCCTGCCCACGCCCAACGCAGCCCTGACTGGCCGCCTCCCGGCCCGCCCTGCAGTGGCCTCTGGACGTGGGCTGAGCCCACACTCCTTGCCCCGCTCTCCGCCTTTTGTCCGCTGTTCCCACTCTTCCCGCTCCCGCCCCCCCTCCCCGCCCCGGCCCGAGTCACCTGGCCTGGTGCCCGCCTCGTCCCCACAGTCAGACCTGCTGACCCCAGAGAGCTCAGATCTGGTGGAGCACGCCCTGCGCAGGGAGACCCCCGGATCTCTGCCGCCATCACCCCCGTCTCTGTGTGCGTACTTCTGGCCTTGACTGAAGGGGGCAGATTGAGGAGTTGAGGCAGAGGGTGGAGCTGCGTGAGTAGCAGCGACTCCACAGTGGACCCAGTGCCAGGGAAGGGCAGGGCTGGCATGAGGCCCGTCCACGCCCAGCGCTGGGCCTGGCGGGGCTGCCCTCGGCCCAAGCCGCAACGAACACGGAGTTGGGGTCCCAGCTCTGGGCCCTCTGAGAGGGCGGGATGCAGTGCAGAAGCCTCGGGAGGGCAGGAATCCCGGCTTCCGACGGTCTGTGATCGGGAGCAGGACCCTGGGCTGTGGCCAGCCGTGCAGCAGGGCCTGGCCTCCAGGAGGTCGGGGGAAGCCAAGGGGCAGTTGAAGACACAGACCTCGGTGTCTGGGGACAGCAAGGGAGAACCACCCCGAGTCTGCACAGCTCTGGCTACGCTGAGCTATGGCTGCAAGACTGACCACAGGTCCAACTCATGCTCTGCGCGGCCAGGATGGGCAGGGCGGGGGCAGGGCCTGCACGTGGGGAGGTCAGCGGGACGGGGGAGCCAGGCCCCGCTCACCCCCCGACCAAACACAGCTCCCAGCTTGGTTTGCTGTGTGTAGGTCTCATGCATAGTGGGCTCCCCAAAATTCTGTTTTATAAAATTTAATATAATTTAAGCTCCTTCTTTCATTCTTTGAATTTTTTAGAAGATACCAAGGAAGGAAAACAATTGCGTAAATACAGTAACCAATAGGTCTTGCGGGCATAGCGTTTGGCCCGTTCCCGACCTTCACGCAGTGTCCGCCACCTGCCCCCCGGCTGGGTGGCTTCATCTCACTGTGTCGTGTCCGCCCTTTGGAAAGGACATTGTCTCTCTTCCTCCTTCTTCTACGTCCTGTCCATACGCTATTTAGTTACAATTATCGTTAATTTGGCAAATATTTGTGCATTAGAAGTAATGCTTGAAGCAAGATAAGTATTATTTGGTGACAAAACACATTCTATTACAAAAACAGACAACTCCAGGATCAGGGCGACTCCCCAGAAGTTGTGCCCCAAGCCGGCACCCTGTCCCTGCTGGGGATGCCTTGTGCACAAGGCTGTCCCGGGAGCCTCCTGGGGGAAGAGGGCTTGCACCAGGCCCTCCGCGGGGCTGGCCGGGGGCTCTTCTGGACAGATCCGGAACCGACTCGGCAGTTCTGTGTTTCATGCTAGCGTGGGCTGTGTTGCAGTGAGTTTCTCCTTTCTATTGTTAATGAGGTAATTCCACTCTGTTTATAATTTTCTTATATTCTTAAAGAGAAATAAACTGAATGTTAGGGACAGTCTCACCATGCTTGGTGGCATTAAACTGAGACTGCTTCTGTGGGATGGGAGACCAAGTTTAAGTGCAGATCTGTAAAGACAGGTCATTTTCTGAAATAAATATCCACAGTAGCGACTAAAAAGGTTAAGCCACACGGGTGTGAATGAGGTAAACACTGACATAAGAACATCCGGAAGTTGGCATCCCGCGTGGGCCTGGCTTGACTGTTTCCGCTTCACCGTCAGGATTTACGAGTCTGCAGGTGTAAGTTCTATTGGAGCATAGGCGCTGCTCCGCGGTCCTGTTTGGCCACCCTAACGGCATGTCGGAGACATCTCGCCAGGCCGGCGCCTGTCTTCGCAGACCGAGAAATATTCCATTCTGAGCGTTCATTCGGCTGCTGGTCCCAGGGACGGGCGCGCGGCAGTTCCAAGTGTAGCGAGTTCCAGCCACGAGCACTGCGGGTCGTGGAGGAGGAATTAGACTGGCCCTTCCAAAACTGCGTCACCACCCACGTCAAACATCCTGGCCCCGAGAGTTCGGAATTTTGTGGGAAACTAAACCCCCTGCCCGCTTGGCTGCCAGGAACAGCTGAGCCAGACGGCTCTGGGCTAGCGGTGGCCGCCCACGGATTCAGAGTTGGAGAGCGGTTCCTACCCGGGCAGTGCGCCTGGACCCCACACCAAGAGGAAGACTCCGAGACCCCCTGAGCTGAGACTCCGGCCCACAGATTTCCCGCGTCTGTGGTGACCTGTTACTGCAGTGGGAAAAGGGAAGACGAAAATGACACTTGTGAGGCCGCCTGTTCGTGAGGGGAGCCAGTGTCTTCCCCGAGCCAGCTGCGGGTCGGCCGGTGGGTGCTGGCCCTTCAGCCACACAGAGCCCACCACACAGGCCCCGGCGGCTTCTGTTTCGGAAGCTCATCACGCATCCGCCCCGGCCGTCCCAGGCCCTCCTGGGTGCCCTTCGTGGCACCCTGGACGACCTCAGGAGGCTCCTGCATGCGCAGCCCACGTGGAGTCGACGTCCCCCCTCTCCTCGGTGCCTGCTCGTCCCTCACGGTCAGTGCGTTTTGACGTTGGGGGAAGCAGAGTCGGGGTGGTTGACACAGAGAAAAAGAACATAGACTCTCAAGGGGTGTTTAAAAAGCAGCCCTAACCCTGCAGCGTGGCCACATCATGCTCCAGAACAGCTTTCAGTGTCTGAGGCTGGACTCCCTGACCCCTGGGTGCACGCGGGTGTCTGTCTCCTGCGCCGAGCCAGTGACAGAGGCTGGAGCCAGGACCCTCGGTCGGGCCGCCTGATGTCAGAGCGCGGGCTCCCCCGGACCTTCCTCTCAGCGGTTCCAGAGCAGCCTTTGATGTTCCCAGCTGGGAAGACCGACCGTCTGTAATTAGCCCAGCCCTGTCCTCAAACGAGCGCGTTCTTTTTGACTCACACTTGTCGGAATGTGCTGGTGCTCATTTGCAAAATGCACCGTTCTATAATTTTAAAGCAAAAAAATGCAGTTTAAGAAGTGCCACTAGGCCCTTTGCCATGGTGTTTGTTCACATTATTAATCTGATTTAAATGAAAAGTATCCTGTATACTGCCTCCCGCATATCCACACTCTTTTTCTCTTTAAAATTGGAAGATTATACCAAAGCTATGTTTCCCTTCTTGCAAAGATGCACGGGCTGTTTTAGTGCCGATTAGTGGAAGTGCAACAGCAAAGCGCCGTAGGTGGTGGGACGCGGTTATCATTCGTATGATTACTTTCACCTTGTAGCTGTGTCTCTGAAAATGCAATTAACAGTTTCATATTCAGCGTGGTGAGCTTTTATTCCCACTGCATGGTGTGCAACATTTGCATCATAAAAAACGCCTAATTGGTAAACATGGTCTTGCCGGCTTCTCCGCCATCCACCGCTTCTCCCGCGTTAATTGGCCCAGCTTCAACACAGGCTGGGTGGGATTTCAAAGGCTGCAGCAGATTAGAGACCTGGCAAGCGCCTGTGTTTCAGGGAACCGACTCCAAGGAGACTCGGGGAAAAACATTTTAAATTAATGCCGATTGCAGGCGACGCGCTTGTCCAATTGCTACCATGGAAACCGTTGTGTCTGCTAATCCGGTGGGGGTGTGTGTGTGTGTATTGGGCTCGATCTCTCCTGACCTTCAGACAAGAAGTCAGTAGCGCCAGCTCTCTGCGCCTGGGTCGAGGTGGCAGCTGAGTGGCCCCGTCCTGACCTGGCCACGCTCCTGTGACTCCCGCGAACCCACGGTCCCTCCCCCGCCGGCTCAGCCAGGCGCTCTGGGGTGAGCCCAGCGTGGCGGTGGCGTGAGGTCCAGACACGAAGCTGCAGAGACACTGCGTGGTGTGTGCCGTGTGGAGATCTGCTCACTGTCCACGTGGAAATGTCCCACTGCCCTGTCCTCCCCGCCCCTCCTTGAGAAGAGGCAGAACTGCCAGGCGGTTCCCGAGACAGTCGGCATCGTTTCCTATTCTCCGACGTGCGGGTTGTTGGCCTGAACAGCAGCGAGCTCAGAGCGGCTCCTACTCCTGGGGCACTGGAGCCCGGCCACGCAGGGCGGTGCTTCCCATCCAGGCTCCCAGAGTCTGACGTGGCTGCGGAAGTGACGCAGCCGTCCCCGCCACATGGGGAGGAGGGGGCCCTCTGCAGGGACGCACCTGCGGCTGCCTGGCAGAAGCCTCCCTTCTCCCTCCAGGTTCTGTGTATATTTTTGTCTTAATTACTAGGCTCTGATGAACGGATGTTGTCCCCTTAGTGTTGAATGTCGGGCTGCCAGACAGTTGGAATAGACAGACATGTTTGTTATCTGTTTTGAACTCCTACAAATAGCTAGTTGCTTAATTGCAGAAAAAACGAAGAAAGATCTCATTTGTTCTCAGCTAGTGGCAAAAGTCAGTTCTCTTCATTTGAAAATTAACAAAAAGAACCGCTGGTGAGTAAATAGGAAAAGGAGATGGTTTCCCTCGAAAGCGGATTCCAAATGTGCAGACAGGGAGTGGGCGAGGGAAGCAGGATCCGTCCCTGACGTCAGCAGGTGGCAGGAAAGAAAACAGGGTCACCTGCAGTGGACACGGAGGTGGACAGGGCTCTAAGCGGGGGGCAGACGGGTCCCTGGTGCGAGCAGTGCTTCCAGAGCAGGCCACTCGGGGCCACCTGCCCGCAGCCCCGTCCCGGAGGACACAGCTCCTGCTTCACCTGTGCACCCCCAACCGTCTCCCCCGTTTGCCACAAATTAGCTAAAGGGACCTCAATTTTGTTTTTATCAACAGACTGGGAATTTGTTCATTTTAGGTTACAAACAAAATGAACAAACATGAGAACAAATGGAGAAAAGGCAACAAGATATTATGGCTTAGAGAATTTCGGAGACTGACAACCACCTAATTAGATTCACCGAGGAGCACAAACGAGTGCAGGTTAGCGCTCGGCAGCACTCGTGGGAAAGGCAGGAACTGCCAGATCCCCGGGCATTTGGGGCTGGAATTATTTTCCTCTGCAACGTCCAAACCCTTCATTTCAGCAATTCACTTGTATGAGATTTATAAGATAGAAGGGAAGAAAAAAAGAGAAACAAACGAGAGAGAAGAAAGAGAAGAAAGACATTCTGGAGAAATTTGTGTTCTCTTAAAAATTAAAAAATGAAAGTAAGATTTTGCATTAACTGTATGAAAAACAGTAGTTTTAAATCTTTTTTGGAACAAGGGGAAAATTGGATGGATAGATGGATTTGTGGATGGATGGGTGGATGAAGGATGATAGATGAAGACAGATGGATGATGGATGGATGATGGGTGGATGATGGACAGATGGATGGATAAGTGGGTCGATGGATGATGGATGATAAGTGATGGATGGATGGATGGATGATGAACAGGTGGATAGACACATGGATGGTTGGGAGATGCATGGATGGGTAAGTGCATGGTTGGATGGATGGGTAAGTGCCTGGTTGGATGGATGGGTAAGCGTATGGTTGGATGGATGGGTAAGTGCCTGGTTGGATGGATGGGTAAGTGCCTGGCTGGATGGATGGGTAAGTGCATGGTTGGATGGATGGGTAAGTGGACTGATGATGGATGATGGGTGGATGGATGAACAAGTAGATGGACACATGCATAGATGAACAGGTGGATGGATGATGGATAGATGGGTACGTGGATGGATGGATGGTGGATGATTAATAGGTGGGTGAATAGGTGGATAGACACATGGACAGATAAACAGGTGGACGGATGAACAGGTGGATGGATGGGTAAGTGGATAGATGGATGGTGGATGATGGCTGCATGATGGACGATGGTTGGATCGATGGGTGAATGGTTGGATGGAGAATCTTCAGCAATCAGATAACCCTTCCTAATGGAATAGTATCTTGGAAAGTTGCCTGACCTGCTTGAGGAGCTGACTGGCTAAGAGGGGAAGCCATGGGGCTGTGACGCTGCAGTGGACTTCAGGGAACGGAGTATTTCCTTCAGGGAGCATGCTGCTCATCTGCTGGGAGCCCTGCTGAGCTAGAGAAAACCGGTCACAGGCGTTAGAGGGTAACGTTAGCCTTTCTCGTTCGTGGATGAGTTTTTGCCGACCACGTGCACTTCCTCCTGTACGTGGCAGCAGCCGTGGACGCTGACAGACCTGTGTCTCCACTGTGAGGACCGTGCCTTTTCATCATGGGTTGAAAACGCACGAGGTTATAACCGTGAGCACCCTGGATGGGCATCTTGTTCAGGGTCTTGCGTGCACGCACCCTCCGTACAGATCCCACGTGAGAGGGCAGCGCGGGAGTGCCCGCAGCCCTGTCCGTGATGGAAGGGTGGGCACACAGCTTCCCTCAGTCTCCAGTTCTGTCTTCATTTGTCTCTGCTACAGCCCACCAAGAACGCAGTTCTGATGCCAGCCGCATTTACGCTTCTCCCACCCCTCGGAGAGGTGGCTGAGCCTAACGTCTCTTCTCCTTTTCCTCCTGTAGAACTGACAGTTTGACTTGGGCACGTGGTCACCCTCACCTAGAGTAAAATCTGCATTTCCAAATTCCCTTTCATCTAGGTATGGCCACTTGACTAAGCTCTGGCCAGTGGATATCAGCAAGAATGCTATGTTTGTTCCTTCCTCATTTCCCTTCCTCATTCCTGCACCCAGAATGCAGATGTGATGGCTGGAGCCAAAGCTACACCATGGTCCATGAGGTGACCTGGGACTTTGGAGAAAGGAGGGAGGAGGGAGGCGTGCTTCGTGGTCAGAGGCTCCATGTCAGCCCCCGAGTGCCTGCTTCCACATTTTTGTGTGAGGGACAAATCTGCTGTGGGTCCGAGCCATGGCTGTCTGGGGCTCAACTGTTCATTTGCAGCCCCCGTTGCCGCAGAGGCAGTGCCTGGGCCCCTCGCACCTGCCTCCCACCTGGCACGAGTGTAGACTGTGCCTCCACACGCCCCACCCAAGTTAACCACTCGATACACTTTTTAAAAATCTTCTTTCTACATTTTGTGGTTTTTGGTAATTTTTCCAAGTGGATTTGTTACTCCTTACTTTAGAATTTTCTCCTTTGGCTTACTAAACACTACAGACTTATTTTCTTCAAAACTTTGCTGTCTGAATGACGCTAGCTTGCTTGATTCTGCCTCATTGTGACTTGACAGTGTAAAGAGCACCGTGCATCTGCGTGTCGACATCCGGGCGGCCCTTCCTCTTTCCTTTACCCTTCGTGAGTTCTCTCGCTCACTCCCAGATAGCTTCAGACACCACAAAAAACGAAAATAACAGAGTTGCGCTTCCTGCCCTTGGGCATTTACGGTCTGTCACCAAAGGTGCTCGGGAGGGCACGGTCACCCAACAATTACAGCACAAACAGCTCGTCTGCAAAATGGAAATCACAGCGACTTCGTCCACGTTCAGTGACAGTCTTCTATTCCTATCCAAGTGGAGTCTAAAATCCTCGCTAAGTTATGGAAGCTTTCTTCTTGATTGTTACAGTTTTCTCACAAAAGGAAAGAAGGAAAAAAAAAAAGCAATGATTTGACCAAGAAAGAACTGCGAAAAAACACCTTACTATAAAATAACTATTTGTGACCAACTAAACCAGCTGGATATTTTTTCTAAATAAGATTGTTTTTTCTCACTTTTTAAAAATAAGACTCTTCTCTGGCTTTCTCGGTAGGTTTGACGGAACTTCCCTGAGAGATAGAAACTGGACAAGGGCTTATTTCACACCTGGCCCCTGTGTCATGACCATAGTTTTCCAAATAAGTTCCCAAAAGTAACAGAATGGACAAAATACAAGGCATAGTTCCTATTTTTAGTTCTGCATTTACATTTCATAATTTTACTTCTTTCTTTGCTTATAGTTATGGATGAAGCCAAGCGTTATGGTTCGCTCTTAACCTGCATATCTCTCTGTCCTGAACGCGGCGAGCCAGGCCGTGAGGTGGTCGGCGGTTTGGGGGCTTCTTTAAACATGTGCTGCCCCTTCTGGGGGGTGGACGCTCAGACGGGAGCTCAGCCAAGCACCTGCGCATCTTCGGTTCAAGGCAATGACCATTTGCAACAATGGATTCAGAGGCAAAGAGAACACAGAAGATAACACAATTCTTCGCAATAACTGGGAGCTTGGGGCCATGGCATCGATGGGCTGTAAATGCCCCTTGTCTATATGTTACGGAGAGCAGAGGCTGGTGTGAGGGTACTTCACGGTGGCAGACAGGCCCATGTGATGACACGAAGACAGTTCTGCGTTGGGGATGTCATCGCGAAGGTCCCCTAGTAAACATCACTTTGGTGGTTTCCAAGTTCACCTGGACTGCCGTAGCCCGGAGTTTCTTGGGGGGTCAGGTACTGGTTGACTTCTAAGACCACCTGTGTACAGAGTGATTATATGCAAAGTGGGGAGCTCCTGTTAAGGTGGGGTTTTTCTCCCCGTCTTAGCCTCCGGGACCACCCAGACCAGGACTGGCAGCTCTCCGTGTCTGAGCCGTGTCCTAGGCACGCAGCGTGGTACCGGAGAAAGCCTTGCTAACCTGTGAAATGAGGGTTCTTAGTCATCACGGAGAAATTGGTTTTTGTTCACTGTGCTTAAGGCAATGGAGAAATAAGCAATATTTTTTTAAGAACTAGACTTCAGTTTAAAGTGTTATATATAAACCTCTCATACTGGTACTGTGTCGGTAGGTTTAAGTTATCCTGAAAATACATTTATTTTGAATAATTTTTACCTAAGTGGTGCTAAATAAATGGGAAGCTACTGTGATTTTTTTAAAACTTGAATTTTTTTCCTATGGTTTTCAAGAGTTACAAGATTCGTTCATTGTGTATTAACACAAAATGGGCATCACAGAACAGAACTGACTTCATAGAAGTAGTTGGTCAGAGTTTGGTTCGAGGTTTTGAGTGATTCCTCCAACCTTGGGATTCTCGCTTTTTCAAATTTAGAAACGATATGGTGTGTGCAACCTGCTGGGAACCGCCAGGGCTGTAAACGAGACTTAAAACAGAGCTCGGGTATCTGCGGGCTCACTCTGTGGACACCTCGGAAGCACCTGTGAGCTTTGAGGCCTGGGGCACCTGCCGCGCTGCTGGGTGAGGAGCAGAGGCTCCCGGCGTCTCCAGAGCTCGTGGGGTGCAGAGGGGACAGACCCTCACGCCAGTGAGACCGCACCACGTGCTGAGCAGGTCGAGGCCAAGGGGATGCTGAGAGGAACAGGGTGGGTCTTGGGGGCAGCTGCCTCCTCGGGCATGCAGGAGACAGGCATGTGGTGGGAGGACGCACCTGCGGGGTCCTGCGGGGCTGTGGCAGCGACGGGGGAGGGGCGGGCTCCCGTGCAGATGGAGGCCTCGAGGGAGGGAGCAGCACAGGCTGGGCGGGCGGGCCTGCGAGGGCACGGGGGATGCTGGAGGTACGTGGCACAGTGAATGAGGGACGTGGGCTTCGGGAGCACGGCGCTCACGGCTCCACATCGGAAATTCAAGCGCTTGTCTGGTGTAGCCTCTGTGCCCTGTTCCACGAAGCCCAGAGACAGACGGGTTCTTTCTCAGGCTTCACACACCTAGAAAGAGCTATGCCAGGCCGACGTTGGAAGGAGAAGGGTGGAGCTCTCAGGACGAATTTTGCTTTTTGGCCAGAATTTAAACGTGTCCCAACACTCAGCGCAATGCCACGGTTTTTACTTAAGTGGGAAATTTTTACTCATCTGAGATCTCTGGTCTCATCATTGGAAACTTTATTATATTTTTAATATGCCGTTGTTTACAAATCACACGTGCTGCCATTTTTGTCATTTGTGGGTTCTGCTCTTGAATGCTGAATTAACTTCATTTGCATTTAAAATAAGATGTTGCCTTTCCCATGGACGACAGCGAGCAGCTATCTAAAATGAAGCCTTCTTTGGGGAAATTTATTGTTGGCAAAGAACTCATATTAGTGAATAGCATGAATTGTACCTCACTGCGCCCCAGACTGCTTGCATTGACGTCAGGTGGATACGGGCTCAATCATTAATGAAGGTACTTTGAAGCCCAGCGTGGAGAGCGGGTGATGAGACGTCTGAAACGCCCCAGGTGCGTGGGTGAGAGAGGCGGGGCCGGGTGGGCTGTGGGGTTTGCTGTTCTGGATGAACGAGGAGAGTTCCTGCTGCACCCACGAGAGCTGGTGGCACAGGGGGTCCGTGAGCAATAGGCTTCCAGGGACCTAAGGCCAGAGACAGGAGCTGCAAACACGGGTAAAGGAGAAAGGCCGGGGCACCGGCACGTGTGGCGAGACGTGCCGAGCATCTGCAGCAGCGTGTCACGTTGGCAGCAGTGTATTCCACAGTGACAATGACAAAACATTGAAGGCTAGACCGTGAGAGACACACATGTGCACAGAAGAGAACATAGAAATGGAAGTTCATGGAAGCATCACCCAAATCCCAGCGTCTGCCCAACGTGGGCTAAGCACCAGGCGCTGCGCGAAGGTGACAAGGAAGGGCCTTGAGTCGCGTGAGGCCCTGAGTGGGACAGACCCGAGCCGAGTCCAGGGTGGGGAAGGGTCATTTTCCTTCATTGTTAAGGGTCAGTTTGTGAAATAAATAAAGATCAGTGGAAGGCAAAAATAGCTAAATAAATCCAAGCCTGTCCTTGGCGACGAGAAAACCACATGGATGTTTCAGACGTTTGCGGCGCTGCCGTGAACAGGGTCACAGCATCCTGTCTGCATGGGTTGCGGGGAAGAGCTGAGTTGAGCTGTGCTGGCCGCGGACACACCCTGTGTCCCTCCTGATGCAGACCGCTGGGTCCGGTTTCTCGCCTGCGCCCTGCGCCTGGGGGCAAGAAGGCAGCGATGCTTTCCCGTCTCGTGGCCAGAAGTTCTGGTTGGGGAGGTCATGGACTGGTTGATCCATTCATTCCTCAAAACTCTTTAGGCAGGTGTACACACGACACACACGCAAACGCATACGTGCACACATGCACGTGTGCACAGACGCACACGCACAGGTTACACAGACCTCCACACTTTCCTCCTGGTCCCGCCTGTCCGTCCCCTTACGATCAAGGTCACACCTGCCTGTTCTTGTCCCTCTGCCCAATGCTCCGGCCTTTCCTCCCGGCAAGGCCACAGCTGGATTCCGGCTGCTACAGCCCTGCGCAGCCTGTGCGTCCGCTCCCCTGTGCCCCGCTCCAGGGCCCTGTCACTCAGTCACGCCCACTGGCCACTCTCCCCGTCCTTGACCTTGCTGTGGCCTCCGGTGGCAAGTGGGCTCAGGTGGGGCCTGAGAGAAGCAAAGAGAACTTTGGAAATGTCGCCTCCCGCGGTGGGCTGGAGCGTCCCCAGCATTCACCCGTGAAGCCCTAAGCCCAGACCTCAGGAGACTCCTGCTCTTGGGGACGCGTCTTCAGGAGGAGATTAGGGTTAGATGAGGTCATCAGGGGAAGAAGAGATGCCAGAGAACAATCCACGCCAGGACATGGGAGCAGACGGCGTCTGCAGGCTGAGGCGGCCTCAGGAGGAACCGCACCTTTGTCCCAGCTTCCAGCCCCCAGGCCACAGTGAGACAACTTCCCGTGTTTAACCCCAGTCTGCGTGTCTGCGGCAGCGGTGATGGCGGCCGAGGAGACCGGGCACGTCCCACCCGCGTGCCTGCTGGAGAGCTGGTGGCGAGGGGCCTCCGCGTGGCGTGCACTTCGCCGCACGGTCATCTCTGCCCCAACACCCTGCTGCGCGACGGTGCTGGAACTTCCACAGGGGCCTTGTCTTCAAGACCTGATGCCTTACATGTCCACTTCTGGACACGCAGCGACGCCGGGTGCCCCCGATCGACACGTCAACCTGAGTGGACCCCGTCCCGCCTCCCTTTGCGTGAGCAGGAGACGGAGCCCACACAGCCTGACTTGCCCGGCCTGGGTGGCTGCTGCATGGCCCCCAAGCCCTGCGTCCGTCTCTGACCCGGGTAAATGGCCCTCGAAGAACCTACCGTCGCCCACGGCTGGAAAGAAGCAGGTTCCAGAAAGGGAAAGGAACAACAAAAATGGCAGCGTCACCAACGGCATTTTCCTTGGTTGTAGTTTTGCCTGGGACGGGGCCTTGCGTGGCGCACACAAGGGGCCCAGCGCCACAGTGAGGCCCAGGACAGCAGGGCCGGGCTGCATTTCCACGCGTCGGGAAGATGCTCCGGATGCCAGAGGACCCTCGAGGTCCAGCACGGGCCGCACGTGAGCTGTCCCACTCGGAAGAGCCGACGGGGTTTGGAGTTTTCTGGGAAAGGTCGGAAACAACTCACACGGCCCTTGGCATTTCTGTCTGTGCTGCCTGAGCGAACCGCATCTCTCTTTAGAATGGAAAAGAAAATGCGAATGTAGTAATTCCAAGTAAAACAGAATGTCGGTCGCTGTCTCATAGACGTCACAGCAGCAGTGACGTTGAACCGGAAGCTGGGTGGCCACTGCTGTGCCGCTCCCGTGAGGCCTGATGAGGACACAGCTCGGACCGGGGTGTGTGCTCTGCGTGTGGAGAGTCACGTGGGCAAGACAAACTGTGGCACGTGGCACATGTCTGCACAGAGGCCCCGGGAGGGGCTGTGGATGAATGTGGACACCCGGGCGGTGAGTCCTCCCTGACGTACCTGCTGGTCCCATGTTCTCACCGAAAAGGCCTCACGTGAGCGTCGCGCAGAAATCTGACGTCCCCAGGGTGGAAACCGCTCAGGCTCCAAGTGCCAGCTTTGCTGCGTGGCCGCAGAACTGGAAGCAGCAGCATGGACTTTCTGCTCTGGGTGTTCTAGGTACACGTATTGTACACACGTGCATTTGGGACCACACATGCTAAACACTAACGGCACCCACATCAGGCGTGTACGTCGACATGTAGGCGGGAGTCCTCGTGCCAGAGAGAGGGCGGAGTCCTGACGAAACGCCTGTCCAGGGCTCTTCCCGCCCCTTCTGTGGAGAAGTCCTTGGCCGGAGCACGCACCTGGCGTTCCCTGTCCGCCAACGACTGCTCAGGCCGAGCTCGGCCGCCTCCTGCCTCTCCTCCCCCCCCGCCCCCGCCCCCAACCCTCTGAAGGCAGCTTGAAAGCCGGACGCCACCGCTAATCTCATTTTCTGCATCTGGAGTGGGCTTTATCAGTGCCCCCAATTTTTATTTTAGCCGGTGTTAGATTAGCGAATTCCACACTAGCGTAGGCATCTTGCTTAGTGACCTTTTTCTTCTTTGCATTTTTTAGAAGAAATCAACAAAACACAGCAACTGTAACCTTTCCACACTCATTACCATAAGCTGCTCCCGCCTCGAGGAGGAGCCGCGAGCGGACTGGGCTCCAGCATTTTGTGCAGTGCCAGCCCCGTGTCCGCAAGGTGGAAATGCCGTGGCGTGTGCGCCAAAGGGGCCGTGTGCATTTCTCCCGCTCATTTCTGTCTCTGCGTTTATGTAATATCAGCGTTTAGCATTTCTACGATTCATTTTATACTCTAACAGGTTTTAAAACCATCATAAATATTGCCATTGTTGTGAGAAGAACAGAAGTAAGCATTTTAAAGACAAAATTTGGCAAAGGGTGATATTTTTAAAACCATTCTTTAAGAATGAACTCAGAGTCACAGAAGTGGAAATTCACGCTTACTTGCTTGAAGGGCATGGTTTATGAAACCTCTGGGGATCAAATATTGTCACGAATGTTTAAAAATGAAAACAAGTTTAGGTAGGGCAGAACATGGTGGGATAAATACTTTCCATACCAGCAAGCAGTGTTGTGAAGATCCTGAAAATGAAACTGTCAGTAAAGTGATAGGATTTGGCTGTTTCTATTCTCTTAGAGAAATATAATATAAACAAGCAGCAAAAATATGGGAACAAGTGTGATTTTCTTAATTACTTTATTTTTTTGTTTGGCTGAGCCATGATTTGTAGCAAAGAAAATGCTTCTTTTAAAATGTGTTGGTTAACTTTATTTATTTATTTATTTATTTATTTATTTTTTGAGACAGTGTCTCACTCTGTTGCCCGGGCTAGAGTGCCGTGGCGTCAGCCTAGCTCACAGCAACCTCAAACTCCTGGGCTTAAGCAATCCTTCTGCCTCAGCCTCCCGAGTAGCTGGGACTACAGGCATGTGCCACCATGCCCGGCTAATTTCTTCTATATGTTTTTAGTTGTCCGATTAATTTCTTTCTATTTTTAGTAGAGATGGGGTCCAGCTCCTGCTCAGGCTGGTCTCAAACTCCTGACTTGAGCGATCCACCTGCCTCGGCCTCCCAGAGTGCTAGGATTACAGGCGTGAGCCACCGCGCCCGGCCTTGGTTAACTTTATATTTGCTGTTTGAGTAAAATGACCATCAGCTGAGGACACCACGGGAGGCGTGGGGAGCTTGGCGTGGAGATGCGGTTCCGCGAGGTGCTGCGGAATCTGCCGTGACCGCGGTGGCCTGTCCTGGGCTGGTGGGCGGGCGACGGCCCCGCTCCTCACCCTGCACGGCTCCCTGACCCCCACGCTTTCCTCGGCAGAAACATCACTAATAGTCTCCTTTTTTGCAGTGATAAAATTCGTTGTTTATCCCCAAATTGGACACCGGAAGCATGAACAGAGCAATTTTTGCTTTTTCCACGGCTTTGAGTCACAAATCTTCCTAAATGAGGGACAGAAGCAGCCGTGGGAGCTGCTGCCAGTTCAGACAGTTTATTGTGGTTCTGCAGAGGCTTCCGGAACCCGGTGAGATGAGAGACGTTGCCGGTTTACAGGACGCTGACAAGTAACGATGCAACAGCAGCAAGTGATTGTTGCAGTTTATGGAATTATGGATGAAGTTGCTGATTAAGGCAGCAACTGTGATGAAATTAATGGATACTCTCGCAGTGATTAGATGAGCTCTTCTTAAAAAAAGGCCTAGAAAAATTTCATCTCATTTTCTCCATGGCCTTGGCTGTATGGGGAGGGACTGAAAGCTGTGACCCCAGCAACCAGGTCCCAGGGGGCGCAGGTGCAGGCAGCTCGGGCTCCAGCCGCTGCGGCAAAGGCCCGTCCAGGTGGCGCAAACAGCAGCACCCTCCTGCGCAGCTCCGGGGCCGCACGTCCCGGACCGAGGAGTGGGCAGGGCTGGCCCGTCGAGGCCCGAGAGGCCCATGGACAGTGCCTCCTCCCCTGTCCCCACGTGGCCGTCCCTCGTGTAGACAACCCTGGGCGTCTGTGTCTCCATGTGAGCCCGCCAGGTCTGTGGGTCCGGGGCCCACCCCACAAGCTCCTTGTGCCCTGGTGGCCTCCGCCAAGGCCCCGTGTCCAGACACGGTCACGCTGGGGGTCTCGGCTTCCGCCTATGCCTGTTATTTTAGCTTGCGATGCCCAGAGGCTTTTCCCAGCTGTGCGGCCTTGTTTGGCAGTGCTGTGTGTCTTCTCCCCCAGATAAACCGTAAGCTCCAGGAAGGGAGAGGCCACGTCTTTTCCCTCACCCAGACGTGAGTGCGTGGTCTGGCCATGTCATCCTCTGGGTCACTGGCTTCACACGCACCTGCTCCGTTCCAGCATTCAGCTCACGAGGTGCCAGGGACGGAGGGTGTGGAGGCGGTTGCCTCCTGAGAGGTTGTTTCCGACACGTCCCCCCACCACCGTCAAACTGGAAGTTTTAGGGACCAGAACGTGGCTGCACCGACCTTCATACAACCTTCTCCCCACACACTTGTTCCTTCACCCTTCACCCTCTCGTCCTCGCCAGGTCACCTCCTGATGAACAGCCGCCGCCTGGGTGAAGGAAGGAAGGAGGGGTGACCGTCGTGTCCCACACACGGCTGGCACGCCACCTCTGTGTGGCCGTGGATGGCTTTCACTGAACACTCGCCCACGCTCTCCGGCACCTTCCGTGCTTGCCGTGGCGGGAGCAGTTTGCTCTGGAACGCCGGGTTTCCACTTTGCTTCCCGTAAAAGGGTGTTCCGTGGAGAAACGTGGCTCCTGCCTCAGACTGGGAGAGCTGGCCAGGGCCACTATGGGGGCCGCCACGTGTCCCCCGTGGTGGTGCAGAGGGAAGCAGCACCGAGGGCCATTTCTTAGCATAACACTCACAACCCCGGCGTGGCACAGAGCAGGCCCGTGGGAGCTGCTTCCGTCTCCCACCGCGGCCGAGTCCCAGCCCCTCCCTGAGACCCGACCTTCCTCGCACTGTCCAGTCGATCCCAAAGCCTAAGTCCCAGGTCGGTCCTCGTTGAAAACTAAAGCAGAGGAAGAGGAAGGACAGAGATGAAGGGCTATAGCATTTGCAGGGTTTCTTCCCAGGCATGTTGAAAACATTTCATTTGCGGGATCTGCTTTGAGAGCCCTCTGGCCCCAGCACCAAGCATGGCCACGGCACCACGTCTCTCCCGCCTTTGTTCTTATTTCTGAAGTGATAACCGTAACCTTTTGTTTCATTCCCTGGTTGTTCCCCTGACTGCAACCCGAGATTTGTCTGTTGGCAAAAGGAAACAGTTATTAGTGAGGCAGGCAGTTAATTAAAAGCAAAAATCAAAGGCCAAGGTTTGTCAGTCAAACGTCTGAAGTCAAGCGCGGGGCGCCAGCACTCCGACGCGCCCAGCCCGGCCCCCCAGCCTCCTGAGCAGAGAGCTTCGGAAAGGTGGGGCAGGACTCACGGCCACGGGGCCACTGGTAGTTCCGGTCACGGAACTTCTCATCAAGAGTCGAGGACTGACCTGTGGACAGCGACCGCAGACAGCAGGTCTCCCCTCGATTTGGCAGGCTGGTGATTTTCCAAATCACTCACTGGCCCCAGCACGGGTGTCGCTGTCCAGCACAGCCAGAAATCAGGCCCAGACTCAGGTTCTCAGCCTAGAAGACACCGAGTAGGGGGGAAGAGGGGAGGGAAATGGGCCTGAATCGATAGTCTTTGTTCGGCTGCTTTTATCTGTGTGCTGCGCTGCCGCATACGAAAGTGCGAGCATCGAGGGTGTGTGAGAAATTTGGGTGGCGCGTGCTCAGTCACCATGAAACTAATTTCGTTCAAGATGAGCTGTGAGGACGGTTTTGCTGTTTATTTAAGGCAGAGATGGTAGGCGAGTGACTGGAACCTCCGTGGCTGGAACGAGGGGGGTGTTTGGGTTCAGGCGGCTAAATCTGCTTTCTCTTCCTCTAGGCCAGAAATAAAGCCTGTCTGCGTAGTGGCGCGAGGATGCAGCCGTGCGCTCTCCAGGCGCGAGGCTAACACTGACAGGAGATGCTCTAGGTGGACGCAGGGTAGGGGATGGATGGGCATTCATGGTGGTCAAAGGGGCAGCCGGTTCTGGTCTGCGGACCAGCCAGGCACCGCCAGCACCTCCACCATCCCCCACGGACCCCGGGCTGTCTGTGGACCGAGTCCAGCTGGGACCAACGCTGCCCCCGCGAAGACGGCCCGACCATCCCAGAACGCGGCGCTCGTACGTGGGCATGAAGGAGGGAGTCTGGCCAACTGTGCCTCAAACCTCGGGATTAGAACTTACGGTGGAGTTCATTTGAAAAATCACATTTAGTGAGCTCAAAAAGTAAGACTACTTCATTAAGTCGACTTAAGCTCACGCCTGCATGCCATCTAGAGTAAGTGCTGCACTGAGGCTATTTCTGCTGGGCTCACGCGGGCCGGCCAGAGCTCCCCGCGGACGGACAGCCGCGGCTCCAGGGAAGAGCGCCAGCTGGGATTGGCCTGGGCCCGGCCCGGACTCCGCTGCCCCCTCGCTGTAAGCCGGGGTTTGTATTCTTTAGTTACTCTGTGGCCCTTCTGTTTCACAGAGGAGTACGAGTTAATTATGCGGCCAGGCAGTTGATAAAAACAAAGACGAGGTCAGAGTCTGAGACTTAGAAAGCTAAAGCCAGACCAAGCCAGGGCTCCCAGACCCCCCTGCCGCCCCGACTCATCTCCGGCCTGGGACGGGCCGGTCCCGGCCACCTCACAGGGCAGCAGGCTCCCGGGTGTGTGTGTGACGCCTCCCTGGCCACGTCCGTCTGCGCGGAAAGTGGACTTCACGTCGTTCCTGCAGTTTGTCGGGTCTCCCGTGTGCTCTGTCTCCTGGTGAAGTTCCAGTTTGGGGACGTCAGGCTGCGTGTTCAACACACAAGGGAGGATCCAGGCACTGTGCTCAGGCCCTCCCTCCCCGCTATAAGGGCGCCTTCCGACAGCCTTCCCGCCATGGAGAGCTTGTATGGACAGCAGGAGGGGCGGGGGCTGCAGGTGCCTAGGGGGGATCCGTGGAGAGCAGACAGGGCTGGTCGTCAGGGCCACTGTCCATGGGCTTCCCATGAAACCGCTGGCGGGGGTTCCCGAGCCCCGGCTGGACCACGTCTGGGCTGCCCCCTCCACGGAGCTGAGGCACCGAGTACTGGGCCTCCTCGGGGGCCAGGCCAGGCCAGGGAGGCAGGTCCCACCGTGGGACCCAGGAGCAAATGGGCCACCCCCAGATCCATTCATTACCACTGGGTTTAAAGCAAAATGACTTTTTTCTACACAAGTACAAATTATTTCCGGGAGCAATAAATCCTTGGGAAAAAGAAAGAAAAAATACCCCACAAAATGTCCCCTATCCCTGTTTTGGGGTAAGGACGTGTCCACACCAGCCAGGGGCAACCTGCCCATTGCCTGACAGGTGTGAAGGGCCAGGTGCGCAGGTGCAGCAGGTGTGCCGGCCACGTGGGCAGCTGGAGCCCCTTGTGCTGGGCCTGCTCAGCTGTGGGAGGACGGAGGGGCCGTGAGGAAGTGAGAAGTTAAAACTCCCCGCACACTTGGGAAAAACAAAACCCACGTCAAAACAAAAGCCCTTAGCAAAGCAGTCTGATCAAACCGAAGGCTAGTCTTAATCATATTTCTGAAGGATCGTCTATTTTTTTTTTTTTTTTTTTTGAGACAGAGTCTTGCTCTGTTGCCCGGGCTAGAGTGCCGTGGCATCAGCCTAGCTCACAGCAACCTCAAACTCCTGGGCTCAAGTGATCCTTCTGCCTCAGCCTCCCGAGTAGCTGGGACTACAGGCATGCGCCACCGTGCCCGGCTAATTTTTTCTGTATATTTTTAGTTGTCTGATTAATTTCTTTGTATTTTTAGTAGCGACGGTGTCTCGCTCTTGCTCAGGCTGGTTTCGAACTCCTGAGCTCAAACAATCCACCCGCCTCGGCCTCTCAGAGTGCTAGGATTACAGGCGTGAGCCAC
>RJWJ010027934.1:0-21633 GCA_004363605.1 Indri indri
GATTCACTGTGTGAGGCTGATTAGTTTTGCAAATGGTAGTGGATGCGATTTCCACAGCTGGTGCCCACCCTAAATGCTTTTCTAAGTGTGTACAAGTGCCTCACTGTCTATTCCATTCACTTTTCACTGGTGTGATGTTTCTGTTCCGCTTCATGCATGTCCTGTGCTTGTCTCCCTCTGTCAGTCTGCCTGAGTTAGTATATTCTTGATATGTAGGGACTAGTATCTAGCCTCACACCAGATACAAACGGATGCTAAGGAATGCCATGTTGATGATGTCAGGAACCCATCTGTAGTATCAGGCTCTGCAAGGCAACAGAATGGACCTTCCAGCTGATGGCTGGGACTGCCTAGTTTCAGCCAGTCTCTAAATTAAGTACTAAAGGGTGATATTATTTCTTGTATGCACGTGTGTATTATTCATTCTGCAAATATGTATGAGTGTTTGCCATGTGCCAGGTTCTGCGTGCAGGTCCTAGAATTATACTAGGGCACAAAACAGATAGATCCCTGCCCTCAAGGAACTTATAGGCAGTGGACAGACAAACAACTAATCATACAAATCATAAAATGTGAAGGATTGATAAGCGATACGGAGAGGAGGTATAGGGCGCTATAGAAGCATTAATGGTGGGACCTGACCTCATTCTGCATATGCCTAAAGCGGTAAAATAGCTTTCAAACTAATTATTTGATGATGGTAAAGAATTATTACTTTTTAAAGACATGATAATAGTATTGTGGGTTTGTATTTTTTTGAGTTCTTATATTATAGAGATACACATTGAAATATTTACCATGAAATGACAGAACGTCTTGGATTGGCTTCAAAACAAGCCAGGGGAGAGGACTGGGAGTGGTGCCAGATGTTTCTTCTTGAAGCTGGGGGGTCAGGACCACAGGGTTCGTTATATATTTTTCTCTACTTTTGTTTTTATGTTTGAAATGTTGAAGGGAAAAAAGTTACAGAAAAATCTTTAGCCGTACTAAATGGAATAGTCATCAAATGGGACAGAAGTCCTGTTTCTACACGAAAGCAGAAAGCAACATGTTTCTCTTGGTGTTTCCTGTGCCCCCGTCTTTCTCGGGATTTCCATGTGTCTTTATTTCTTCCTCCCCTTTCTCGCACCCTTGCCCACTTCTTCTGTCTTTCAACCACCTTATGGTATTCTCTTTTACTTCCACTGAGATTCTTCTCTGCTGTACACAACAGAGGTGTATGGTTTTCTCGCTTACTCCCTTTCCCACATCCTCTCTTTCCTCTCTGACATCCGCTACACCCAGTTGCTTTATTAGCGCAGATGCCCCTCGACTTCTTCCCCTGTGGGCCGATGGCCCTTCATAGAACCAGGTTCCTTATCCCCACATGGCAACTGGACACAGGGTTGCACACTTGTGTCCAAGCACCACTGCAAGGCCTTTCTGCCTCCCTGTGAACTACTGTGTGCCAGAACACTCTAGCCACTTGTCCACTTGTACAAAAATTTAGACTGGACAATTACTTGGGAGGTTTTATGGGTGGCAGTAATAGGAATTCATTAGTTGGGGAGGGGAAAATGATGCATATCTAATTGGCTCTTTTCCTAAATGGATATTTCATTATTCATACGAAATGTAGAGCAGTATTTTAATTCTAACAAGACTTTTCATTATAGTATTCCTCCCACCTCTTTTTTTGAGAAGTTTCAACTGCTTTCATTCCTAACATAGTTTCTGTCCTTGTAGCCTCTCTGGAAGAAAAGAGACCGAAGACCCTCCCCCCCACCTCCAGAAGAACAAATTCTGGCACAGAGTGGATAAAGAAACTGTCCAAGGTCACCAGGGAAGCCAGCAGACGGGCTGAGAGCAACACTCCTGCCTCTAACGCGTTATTTACCTGCTGGGCCCACGAGGGTCCTGAGACTTGCAGACTTTCCTGAGGGTGTGGCAGGCGGGACCTGCATTTTTGTCTCTATTGTTCTGCGCTGTTTACTTGCAGGATGTGAAAGCACAGCATGTGACGTGATACCAGATGTTCTACGTGGGAGGATTTTCATAACTCGCATACCCTTGAGCGTACTTTTTTCTAACTGCACCCAGCTCCTTTCATTGAGCACAAAAATGTCACTCTGCTTCCCAGACCACCACCAGGTCCCTCAATCTGAAAGGAGACACTGTTGGTTCTTTGGCATTTTTCACTTTTAGCTGAAGAACACATGTGGATGTCTATTGAGAGCATCATGTGGATTCTTATTTTTTAGACGGGTCCAATTAAAGTGGCTCAGAACAGCTGTGGAACGTCTAACGGCCACAGGCGCGCTGGCCTGGATTTCAAGGCCTCCACCCGCTGACAAGGCCTCCCCGTCCAGCCTCACTGCCCACTTCTCCCCCGCTGGTTCCCCTTATCCTGGGTGGGCAAGCTGGCTGCCTCCGCCATAGACACTGCTCATCCTGCCCTGGTGCCTCTGCTCATTTAGTTTTCTCTTCCTGGAATATTCTAGTTCTTCTTTTCCCATTTCCAAATACTGGATGAACTCAGGCCCCACCTCACATCAGCCCACCGCCCTTGCCCCTCTCTGCACTGTTGGAGGACACAGCTTCTGTATCATATGACATTAACACTTAACAGGTGTGTGTGTGTGTGTGTGTGTGTGTGTGTGTGTGTGTACTAGCCCTGTCTCCACACTAATCCATAAGATTCCTGAGGGCAGAAGAACGTCATGTAGAGTTATCTGAATTTCCTATATGGCCTATATAGATGGACATGGATGGAGTGATTTAAACTTCAACTTCTCTTAAGAGAAATATCTTTGGATTTACTTTCTCACGTGCTCAATTCCTTCTTCTACACAGTCATACGTGATCAATAAATTTCAAAGAGCCTGAGTAGGAAGAAGAGGGGATTTTGTTCACTTGGCTGCCTCCATTAGGGGGAGGGGGTGGTTACGGAATTCAACGTGTGGTCCAAGTTGCTGCACGAGGTAGAAAATCACACGAATCCTGGTTTACCCACAATCCACTATGACGTTTCACCGCGGCAGCGAGTGCTGTTCCAGGGGACACTGACCTCTGCTGAAATGCCCTCTGGCCCATCTCTCTCGCGGCTCTCTTGACCTCCTCAGGAACTGCATCTTTCTCGGCCTGCGAGACTTGGTACACTGTGTGGCCTGCATCCAGCCGGTAGGGACCTCCTTTGCCACCCAGACCTGCCGTGTCTCTTCCCCCTGGAAGGAAAGCACGGAAAGCCAGATGGTAAGTCTGAACCTGACCACAAAACCAAAGTCAGATCATGGCTTTAGGACAGTCCTGTAAAGTATATTCATAGTACTTAACTAGTAATTAAATATTCAAATGACTTTCTGGAAACCAAAGTGTTCCCTGTTTAGGATGTTTTCCCTTTTCTCCATCCATCCAACTCCTACGTATATTTCAAGGACTTAGTCCAAATTCTATGACAGCTTATCTGACGCTTCTACCTCATAGGGATCAGTACTCTTGTGTATAATTCGTTAATCTTTAATATTTATTTTATTTTCTCACCAAGTAGATGATGGATGGGGTCATATTTTAATTATTTTTGTACCTCTGTACCTATAAGAGTGACTTGAATATCCTAGATACTTAGTATATATTTGCTAATTAAATAGCAACTCTTCTCTTCCTCATATTACCTTATTTTTCCTTAAAATACTGAGAGACAGCTAAGCTACAAATACTGTTTCTTCTGGTTTGCAAATTATAAAAATGATGCACAGAGAGGTTAAGTGGCCTATTTATGACCTTTTATCACTGGCTTAGCCAAGATTAGAAGCCAATTGTTATGCCAACTTTGACTTTTAGCTTTGAACAATATTCAACAGACAAACATCACCAACTGCAGAACAGTCTTTCAATACAAACTCAAGTTTTACATGCTTGTAAATATACATTATATAACACTGTATGAATTGTTTATGTTGTAAATATAAATCAAATGCCTATCAGGCATTTGGTAATTATAAGACATTGTGGGGATACTGGCTAACTAGAGAGAACTACCTTGTCTAAATTTGTCCAAGTTCAAATTATTTTAAAACAAATGGTAACCAAAGAAAAAATACATCTATTGTCTAGATTTGGCCTTTGGCCTACCAGTTTGTTACCTTTGCTATAATGATTAGGATACTAGGAACTGGTTTCTTTTGTTCTTTCATACATAACTTGGGAACCTAGAAGAGAATCCAATATTAGAAGGGCAGTATAGTACACTACAGTGTGGAGTAGCAATATTGTGTACTATTGCATAGTTAAGCCAGACTGTCTGAGTTTGAATCCTGGTTTCAATTCACTAGCTGTGTGCCTTTGAGGAAATGACTTAACATCTCTGTGTCTCAGTCTCTCATCTATAAAATCAGGATACCGGTATTTAATATTATTTACTTCATGGGATTGTCATGAAGCTAAAACACTTAGAACGCTATCTGGCACATAATAAAAGCTATATAAAGGACTATTTTTACTATTATTATTTAAATAACCCCCAGTCACACGAATTAAGTAATTTCTAGTTTCATAAAGTAGAAAATTCGAAAGCTTTTCTTCTCGTCCTCTGTAGCTTTAATTGTCTAACAAACTAAAAATGAGAACTTGGGGTGAACCGCTTCCTTTATGAAAGTCCAGGTAGGGCACTTCCTTTGGGAAATACCATGAGAACAGCCTATTAATTATAGCATTTTTATCTTTTGGTTGGAGCATATCTTATTTTACTTTTATTCAGAAATGAGTGGTGGAAAATTCCTTCTTGGATGTATGTGACTCCCGGCTCTGACTCCCGGTCAGCCTTGGGGCCGAGGGGCACAGTAACTGGAAAATGACAGTAAGCTACAGGTGGAAAAGTGGTTTCTGGGACCTGATTCCCTTCCCCCAGGAGGTTATCCTTAGGAACGGGTGGATCATGAATTAGAGCATCATTCTGATGAGAGGAGGCAAGTGGTGAAACTGTTAGGGCTGGTGTGGCCAGCATGAGTCACAGGGCCCTTGGGAAAGTCATACTGGGGCGGAGAGGGCAGGGGGGGAGAGTTCTTCGTGATCTCCACTTCCCAGAGCCTTTAATTTGCACCATTTAAATGAAAATGCTAGCAGGATGTTCTAAGGCCGCAAGGCGTAATCTTCTTAAAGCTAAGCTTGGACATCCCAAGGCAGTTCAGAAGATGGGGGTGAGGATGGGCAAGGGAGGGTAAGGGAGGGCTTTGATGAAGAAAAGGGAGTCAGATGACCTCTTGGGCCAGAGCTAAGTTCAATGTACAGAATTCTGAGGGAGAAGAACAGAGAGAAAAAGGGAAACTGAAGCCAAGGGCCTTGATCAATTGAAAAATAAAAGGCCAGGGGAAGCAAATGCAGGCTCTTCAGTCTGGGCATGTGCTTCAGAAGCAAATGCAAGCTAGTAAATTCAAGTTGAATAACAAATATGAACTTTCACTCCAGAGTGCTGGGACCTACATCTGGCCAGCTCCTTCCACAATGCATTCCATACGGATTAAATCTTGTTGGCTTGACACTAACTTATAGATCAAAGGACGTTTCTAAAAATAGCCTTACTTTAAAGCTGTTGCTTGATGAATAAACAGAGTAGGCGAGAAGTCACAGGCACATTTGATAGCGCATTGTCTCAGCACAGGAACCCACTTCCTCCCTAGGCTGTCAAGGCCAAGAGGCGCAGACCATCCTAAGGGAAGGTGAAGTACAGAGCTCCGATAAGCTCAGACAGTGCGCACACAGTCTGGCCCTATTCCTGTGGCCCAGCAGATGTGTCTGCTCCAGCTGACTGCGGAGGAAAAAGGAAGACGACAGTCCTGGGAACAATGCTCTAGTCCGGCAGCCAAGAGGAAGGAATGGACCACGGTCATCAGTTCAAACTGCAACCAGCTCTCTTATCTCAAAATCTTGCATCCTTAACATATCCACTGAGATGTGGAAGACAAGGACCATTTCTTTTCAAAGTCAGTTGCTCAAGAAAGAATTTACTGTAGATTTCTGGCACAATCCCAAGGTCATGGAATTTAAAAGAAGGGATTAACACTTTAATAAACACAATCTTCATGCCAGGTATTGTGCTCGGTGCTTTACAATCTTAATCTCATTTAATCCTCACCACAACCTTGTGAGGCAGTTAACATCAGCCCCTTTTAGGTGGGAATGGTCTTAGGTCACAGGGCAGAAGAGTCTGTGGGACTCCAAATGCCAGGCTCTTTGCGTGTCTTGACGTCCTGCTGGGCAGAGGGCAAGAACACAATCCAACTGAGTAACGGGGGAGGCTAGGAAGGAAAGCTGGTCCCTGAGCCTGTTCAGGGGTGGCGTGCTGGCCTGATGGGCTTGTGAAGCCTCAGGAAGCCTGACCCAGGAGAATACCCGTGCTACCAACCTGTTCCGCCAGCCCAAGTATTGCCGCCTACGTGCGGCATGTTGTCTGGGTCCTCCTTTCCGTGTTTGGGGGAGCTCACATCTTCACCACTATCTCTGTTGATTGTTATCTAAAAATGAAGAATTGAGACATTATCACTGTCCTATGACCAATACCAGGAACTGCATGACAGAAAGAAAAATTCTTTTTCCCTAAGTCCTTAAGGCATCTCATAACCTTAGGCCACAGGACGTGACAAATGCTGTGAGTATCTGGCAAAAATTTTAGCAGATTTAACATCCATTCAGTTAAGGAGATAAATTAAATTAAAAAAAAATTCTTTAAAAAGAAAAGAAAAGGAGCTGCACTGGGGTTATAGCTCCAGAATTCTCCTGTTGCAGAACATGCCATGAGCATTTATACAAGGCATGAGACCTACCAGACACAGGGAAAATGGATCTCACCAGAGACAGATATTTCCCCAGTGGTTTAAAAGGATCACCACCTAGCCCGTTCAACTGAGTCAGTAAATATACATTTACCTATTTTCATTTTTAAACAAATCCCATTACTCCAAGAAATGCCATTTTATGTTAAATATACGGAAAAGAAAAACAAAAAATAATGTATGTATGCCTCAGTGATAGATTTATGTTATACACACCCACATATACTAAAAACTGCTTATTTATTTTTTGGATGCACTCCAATTTTATTATGGTATTTTGTAGCTTTCCTAATTCATCTTTAATTTAAAACTGGATTTACTGTTCTTGCAATTCCAACAGAATAAGTGGCATTTTAGCCCTCCTCTATGAGAGTCTGTAGCTCATCGATCCCTGTTTCCCGTTCAGTACAGAGTCACCAAAAGGTCTGATAACCACACAAGAATCCGAGTCCTAGTAGTCAGATGTTCAGTAGGTCCTACTCTACAATAAAAAGAACTCAAAGCTTTCACACATTTCATTTACACTATTAGCCTGTTCTGAAATGTAATGATTTTCAGGGAAGACGAGATCAAATTCTCATTTATATGTTCACAGAGACTTACAGAAAACACACTGGCGGGACATCATGTGAAGTACCATGGGGCCTACAAAGCCATGGAGGATTGGTCCCTGCCCTCGAACTACTTACGGTGGAACAGGGGAGCTTGCAAACAGGCCTGAAGTCAGTCTGTAGAGCTGACCCATTCCATATTCGTACATGGTTTTTCATTCTTAATGTTGGGGTTAATGAAAGTAGGTAGTTATTTGAGGTCTTTGCAAAACAAAATGGCCTTTAAGAATGAAATCAACAGAACTTCCATTGTCTTAGGTCTAAGTTGGTTCATTTCAAATGTTATGACATCGTAAAGAGATTTCTAATTAACCAGACTTTTCTACGAATAGCTTTGGCAGCATTGACAACGTTTTTGCCGTAACTTCAGCATACTTCAAGAAAATTTAGTAGCCAGACATGACAACTGATATAAATTCCACACACATAATCATACTCTAAAAATAATTTTTTCTCCCTTTTTCTTACACTAGTCAGAATAGCTAGGAACATTCAGAGAACAAATGAACATTTAAAATACTTTCCCTAGAACTTGCCACCACTTTCCAACGTGTCCACAGATAGTATAGATAAGTAGTAAATTAAAATATGTACACTGACTACAGGAATTCCAGAGGACCACTAACCAATAGAATTTCCCGTGTTGATGAAAATGTTTACATTTGCAGTGTCCAACATGGTAGCTATTAGCCATTAGCCTAATGTGGCTGTTGAGCACTTGAAATGTGGCTTGTGCAATTTAGTTAAGTAAAATTTAAATTTAAATAGGCACATGCTGCTAGTGGCTATTTCATCAGATACCACAGCTCAGGGACAAGCTTGCCTTAGACCTGGAGATGCTGTTTGGAGATCTTCACAGCGTCCTATAGATGTCCTCCATGAGAAATGAGAAAAACAAGGACCATTTCAAAATTGTGATAGGGTTTTATTCTGTTGCTAATTTAAGAAATCTATATAAAAGGTATGACTGCAGTCTAACTTTTTCTTTTTTTAGCAAACATAACGGAGCTTATACATTGAGATACATTTCTTAAGATAAGAAGATATACTTATTTTTATACATAAAGATACATTTATTACAATAATGCTGCTGCTGCCCCAAAGACTTCTGGACTATTTCTGGAAGGATCTTTAGGATTTACAGCAGGTTCTTTTATAATATCTTTTTTTTTCTTTTTTGAGACAGAGTCTCTATCACTCGGGCTAGAGTACAGTGGCATCATCATAGCTCACTACCTCACACTTCTGGGCTAGAGTGATCTTCCTGCCTCAGCCTCCCAAGTAGCTGGGACTACAGGCACACACTGCCATCCCTGGCTAATTTTTCTATTTTGTGTAGAGACAGGGTCTCGCTTTTGTTCAGGCTGGTCTCAAACTCCTGGCCTCAAGCGATCCTCCAGCCTCGGCCTCCCAAAGTGCTAGGATTACAGGTGTGAGCCCCTTCACCTGGCCTTTTTTTAAAAATATCTTTTGATGGTGACATTTACACATTCTTTCAAAATAGATTTGATTTTCAATAAACAGCCACATGACACTTGGAATTGATTTCTGTTGTAAGCTATTTGCTAACTTGCTATGCTACCCTTGGCAAATTAACTTCTTTGGGCCTTAACTTTCTCATCAGAAACTAAGGAGGTTGAGCTAAATGATTTCTACCATTACACCTAGCATTGACATGCTATGATTGACTCAATAATTCCAAATCTGGTAAATAAAGTGATTAAGGTAGGTGAAAACCAGGTACAGTTATACAATAATGAGACAACTGATGGGCCCTAACTTACAATTATTTGATTTATGATTTTTCACCTTTACAATTGTATGAAAGAAAAAGCATTCAGTAGAAACCGTACTTCAAGTATCCACACAACCATTCTGTTTTTCACTTTCAGTACAATATTCAATAAATTACATGAGATATTCAGCACATTATGAAATAGGCTTTGTGTTAGGTGATTCACCCAACTGTAGGCTAATACAGTGTGAGCACATTTATGGTAGGCCAGATTAAGCTGCGATGTTCAGTAGGTTAGGTGTCTTAATGCATTTTTTGCTAATAATATTTTCAATTCATGACAGGTTCATTGGGATGCAATCCCATCGTAAGTCAAGGAGCATCTGTAGTTTGCTTATAAGGGTTGTTACTCTACTACAGGTCAATTCTAAAAGAGAAGTTCCAAAAATGGTCTAAGCAATGACAGGATTATTGGAAAAACTGTTCTGAACACTATTACTCATTTTGGGTGTGTGTATACATATTCCGGTACATTGTTTAAAAATAAATAAAAGAGCTTCAGAAGAGGCATGAAAGGCAAATTCCTATGTGTCTATTAACTTCAATTTTATCAAATATTAGTTATCTCCTTCAGACATTTCACATCATTGAGCTATTCTGCTGCAAGAGAATCGCCTTTTAAGAATAAGTAGTAAAAATGATGGCATAAGGCAAAAGAAGAGACCCTTCAAATAGCCTCTCTCAGTTACCTCCAAAATCATGCTTCTAACATTGCAAAGACACCTATAATGGCCATCAGGGAGGCAGAAAACAGGCTACAAAATTTCTCCGCAGAAAGGAACTGGCATGTTCTTTGCCACCTGTGTGTTTTGCCAGGGCATCCGCTGGGAAATGGGGCTATTCATATCGCCAACAATGAGGCAGCTCCATGCCAACCCCAAATGAAAGCCCAGAGGTGTTTCAAAATTGATAAATTCTTGACAAAAACAATCATCAGCCAAAACCTGATTTATTCCAGAGAAATACAAACCATAAAATTCCAGGGATATTTAATTAAAAGCAAGGCATTTGGAGGAGTTTATCTAATTTTCTGTCATTTTACGAATATCATTATACTCACTCACAGAAATATGTTTCTCTAGGTGGATGGGAGAAGTACATCTGCCAAGAGGTTTTCAAAGCCACTTTAGGACATCTCTTACGTGAATTGACAATGATTCATAAAAGGTACAAGGCAGGAAGTCTAGGACAGTCCAACCCAGGATAGAAACTGGAACAAATAGTAGAGAAGGCCTATCATTTGAGGAAGCTTATTTCCTGGGAACAGACACATGCTATAGAGCCACTGGCTGCTCAGAAATTTGATAAGCTGCTGTTTGTTTTCGTGTAGGTGTTGAGAAGTAGTTGGAATGTGTTTCCTTTGAGAGCTGGTTTCATTTAGAAAGAGCTCAAGTCAGTTATTCCAATTACTGAAATAGACACTACTGCATCCACTTAAAGGGATCAAAATTTTCCCCAAGCCAGAAAAGACTTATAACTTTTGGGACAACCTGATGTACAAGCTGAGGCCCTTGACTTCTCATAGCAGACACACTCTCTACTTCCTTTAGGTAAGTGTGCTATAATCCTAAGAATCAATATCCTCTCATGTATGAATTAAAATGGAAAAAGCATGGATCTTGTAAATTACAACTCATAAAAATGTTCCAGAGTAAAGCCAGCACAGGGAAGGGACATGACTCACTGAAACCCTGTAATTCTGGGCAAGGCCCATTTATTTTAGGTTCCTCCTTGAGCTCATTATTTTTAAAAACCATCAGTAAAATGATCTAAAAAGCCGGGATATACTCCAGGAAGAAAAGTTAGCTGTTAGAGATGTCACTGGACAATAAGGCTTGAGACTAGATGTGGCTCGGCAGACATTTCTAGTCCCTTAGCCCATATTCATGCCCTTAGCCCATATTCATGCCCTCTTTCCTCCTTTTAAACAGAAGTCAGAAGTATCATGGTTGGCTAGAATCGAGCGCAGTAATCCCTCCCCTTTGCCAGTGATTGGTCTCAGGGAAGCCATGTGACCTGAGATGTAAGAGAAAGTCTGTTCGGAAGCTTCTGAGAAAGATTTTCCTCCTAGGTAAAAGAAGAGAGGATTTTAAGAAGAGCTTCTCACTGTGCTGAACACACAGCTCTCCTCTTCCCTCCAAAACACACACACACACACACACACACACACACACACACACACACACACACACACGCTTTTCCTGCCTTGGGACACAGTTGAGTGAGGATGTGATGTGTAGAGTTATATCCTCCACCTGGTGACCATGTGGCAACAAGAGGGTGGCAGATCGGAAGGATGACATTGTTGAGCTACTGAACCAGCCCTGGAGACACTTAACTCTAATCTTCTGCTAAGTAAATAATAAATGTCCTTATAGTTTAAGCCATTGATAGTTGAGTTTTCTGCTACTTGGTTTTCTGTTACTTGCATGCAAATTAATTCATTCCTGTATTAAGGGATGGATGAGAGGCAGCAAGGCAAAAGCTATTGTCTTGACTTTTCTGAGGATGTCCTACTTCTAACAAGAAGACATGCTTTGAATTTTCTGACATTAAAAAGTGCCATAATAATATCAGCACAGAAATTCTAATTATTGCAGTTGCCTACTATGTTCTTGATTGATTAGCAGGCAATTGAATGTATTTATTCATTCATTGTTTTATACAAACATTCTTGTGTATGTTTGTGGTGCATCTACTACGCACTGGGATATAGAGATGTATGAAATAGGATCTTTGTACAAAAGGGAACAAAGTCATAGCACAGGGAGATACAGGTCACAATAAGGTACTTAACAATCTGCCTAAAACATAATATTGTCTGGGTTATTCTTATTCACAGGTTATTAGAAATTTCTTCCATTATATTAAGATACAATGAAAGTCACATTAGCATGTTCCTAGGAGTGAAGGTCTTTCATTTGAAGTCGGCTGGTTAAAAAAACAACAAAAAAGGCTGACCACCACTCAGTTTTCAAAAGTAAACTGTACCTTCTACAATGATGATGCAAAACAAAAATATCTTTGTCCCACAGGTAGCTTCTGTGTGTTCTGTCTTCAATCTCTGACAAAGCCACCAATGATGAAATTTATCTTCAGTTCTTCCCTGGCTTGGTGATAATATTTGCTTTCAAATACTCAGTGACCTTCTTCCCTGTTTAATCCTTTACCACCCTTAAAAGCAGAAAAGCATCTGACTTTTGGTCCCTCATATCCACAAATTACACTGTAGCTGATATTTACTCACACTAAATAATTAACCCCAGAGGTCATTCATATTTTCAGGGCCTTTATTACTAATTGAAAAATAAGCTCTTTTTCCTTTGTTAGAAAGTGTAGGAATCAGCAAGCAGGCAGAGGTGGTGGGTTGAGGTGGGGGGCATATCAGGCCTCCTCCCTGGCCCTAGAGACAAATGCCTATCGGGGTGACTTGGACATTACAGGTGGGAAGAATGGATAGTCCATGGTCTGTTCTGCAGAAGTCCTGTTTTCTAGCATAGAAAAGCTTCCTTTCCTTTCTCATGGGCTTCTTCAAGTCAACTAGCAGCCCCGCTCTCCTGACTTCGGGCTGGACCCTGTGCCTACCTCCCAAATCAAACCCGACTCAGTCTTACCCTCTTCCTTCTTTCTGCTTGAACACTCCTAGAGGCCTATGCATATTTTGATTTCTGGCACAAATGATGTGATTGGTAAATATTTTAAAATATTTGAAATGGTAACCCCAAACATCCCCCTTTCCTCTATTCAGTGTGTTCTGGAACATCCCTATGTTATCTCTCTATCTGAGTTTACAAAGTCTCTGACAAAGAACTTTTTCACTGGAATGACCCTCTTCCCTAAGAGCCATTAATATGTAACAAAAACACCCAGTCCAATTACAATGAGTAAAACTTAATGGATGTCATAGACTTGGACTAAAAGGAGGGTAAAATACCAGTCCATTAATATTTTACTTTACCTTTTATTATCTGATGTAGTAGTTGGCACAGAGGCTTATACGTATGGCGTTGCACATAACAGGTACTTAATAAATACATATCACATATGTGTATGAGCAGCTGCTCAGTGACAAAAGGCTGAGAGTTTCATCTTCTGCACACAGTCTTCTCCACAATTAGCATCATCTGGGTGCCAGATGGACTCTTCCTGGCTCTGCCTGCCAGCCCATAATTGGCACACAGTGGGACCATCTTCTAACAGAGGCAGGAAACACGTGTCCCTGTTGGCTCTGGGTTGTTCTTAAATCCTGATCCTGCACTGCCCTCGGCTTGACTCTACTACTAAGGTCTCAGCTCAGTTAGTTTCTGCCCAGATGTTCTCCCTGCCACAGCCTTGGAGTCTATGGGTGACGGCCTCTCGCTTTGCTCCCTGTCCCAACGGAGCTGTTTGCATGGCTGTCCAAAATAAAATTACGGGGTTGCAGAATTCATATAAAGCAGCGTCCCACTTTACTTAGAATACCTTCTTTTTCTTCTATGTAATTCAAACAGGAACGAAATATGAAGACGGTTTTTGGAAAATCTGGGAATATGGAATGCAGAATGATGGGCTCAAGAGGATGATTCATGGGTTAAGATGCTACATTCTAAGCAAATCTTTAAGGGAAACCAAATGTTGTTATCACTGTGTGTAGGTGAATGTCAAAAAAAAAATGTTAAAAAACCACAAATAATTGGCATGGCAACTTTACTGGCAAAGAAACACACCCTCCCGCCGCCTCCCCACAGGCGCACACTCAGTATTCACTCACACGAACAACTGCCTGCTAATTAAATTCAGAGACGGCAGGGGCAGGGCAAACTCTCAGGTCTTTATATATTCTCCCCTTTCTATTTTTGCCTCTTTTATATTTAAGAACCTTCAAAAGGTTAATGTTCAACACTAGAGTAAATTAAAGCCCAGCCGTGAGACCTCCGTAGCCAAGGAAAAAGTTAGCAAAGCAAGGCAACCTCAACTATGGCAAATAGTGTACACATGCTTTGGTTTTGCTATATACAAGGTGGCCTTGGCAAAAGACATTTAAAACCATGTACTGTTATCATTATTGAAGCCAAATGATCTCTCATGGCATTTCTTGGCCGGGTGACTTCAATCTTATACTGAAGTCTTGTGCTTTCCCCAAAACACAAAGCCTATTTAGCAATTTTTAAAGCTATCCTGCTTTCCATGCTAACAGAATTCACTGAGGTATTAAGAGTAGCTAAGAACAGGAAGGGTGCGTAGAAAAGCCATTCCTACCACTACAGTGTGTAGAAGAAAAGGGGGGTTTTAATATGACCCAGATTCTAAAGATTCTTGAAGTACCTACCATATCTATGTGCAAAAAAGGAAGCACGAGTAATTCTTTTCCGAAAACAGGGACACTATCTGAGTCAGTGATGCACAGGTTATTACAGCATAGTCCCCGTGAAGAGGTTTTTCTAGCATCAAACCCTGGCAAATGGTTTTTCCATTTTCTTCGTTTTTACTTAAGTCACATGCTGCTACCCATCATTTCTTCCAGCTATGCTTCATACAATTATTGGTTCACCGTCTCAGGCTGCAACAGTGTTTATGAACCCACTGCCTACTCGTGTTTATCCTGAGTTTCCCCAACCATTGCCTCAAGGCACCTGGAATTCCCGTAAAGCCTGCGTTGGAACGTCCACCGATAACAAGTCTCCTTCGCTTCCAACAGGCTCGGCACTGTCACTTACATACTTTTTGACAGTCAATATGGGTCAAAATTATTAATCAGAGTACAAAATCACGACATAAGGAGAGGCCGTAGAGAAATAAGCAATCTGCACTGCACACGCACACTCAGGATAAGGCGGCACATTGTTCAGGAGCTGAGCACTTATGGTTTTGTGCTCTGAGGCTCACTGTGCCAGGGAACCTCACAGGCTGCTGCACTCGCTCAAACGGGCTCAGACTGCAAAACGGCACTTGGAGCATGGGCAAGATTCACACATTAACTGTAATGTATACTTTAGTTATAGTACATTTAGTCTATGTGTATAGATATGTCCACACTCACATTGTTTAAAGAACATATTTCAGTGGTAAACAGCATTGCAATTAATTGGTGCTATGGATATATGGGAAGATGTGGCTAGGTATGCAAACTGGCATCGATTCTAAGTGTGAACATCAGAGGGCAGGGACTGCGTCTTATTCTTCCTATCATCTTCCACACCTGCCACAGTCCTGATGTATCACAGAAGGTCAGTAAATGTCTGGTGACTAAATGAATAACTGAATTACTGCTATTGCCACTGTGGCCATGTCAAAGTCACAGAATGGCCACATATGCCACCACAAATATATAGAAGCCTGGTAATTGCTCTCCTGGAACTTAAGGGGGCAAGTTGGAAAGCAGAAACTTTGCGGTAGAAGAAAAGAATAGTATTGGATCTCACTTTGTGAAGCATTCTTTTAATATGAAGGCTCTTCCTATGTGAGCAACAAATTTACAACACTAAATACAAGTGAGCAAAGCGCTCTAATTAAATTTAGGGCACAGTTGAGATGACACAACATCATGTGTCATGTATCACTGATATTGAGCTACATGGTAATCAGAAACAATTTGTGCGATGACTGTAATTAATCAGGGTTTTATATAATTGAACATATGTGAGTTGGTTATTTTCTCCTTTGTGTTAGTTCTCCAGTTTAACGGTATACATCTGTTAGTTTCTCATTCACACCATGAAACTCTTGCTCCTAAAAAACCAAAGCCCCTGCCTCTGCCTCCTGTGGCTGCTTCCTTCTCCCTACACCCCGTCCCACTCATCCCCTCTGTGCCTCGTCTGAGAATTCCTTTAGCACTGCCAGTCCCGGGATTGAGGGAGCCCAAACTTCAGCACATGAAGCTCTGTGTGTTTGGCCACGTGCACACGGCATGGTCCCTAGACAATGATGGGGATCACACAGAAGGGAGAGGAGAGAACACATGCAAGGAAACCCTAGATTAACCCAGGGTCTTGGGGCTGAACTGGGTAAGGTGGTAACCAGCCCTTCTTCTGCGTCCTCCCAGTGCCTGCACTGTCTTCTATCGTGTTCTTATAATTCCTTATGACACTTAAGAATTTTCTCATGTCTGTCTCCTTCCACTAACATCATTGTACCCCAGGGCTTAACACAGTGTAATAGTCTAGTTGTGCAGCCATGCGAGGTAGCTTAACAGAACCCTGGTTTTCAGAAACACACTTCATACCCCCCTTTGACTTATTTTGATATGTCTTAATGCCACTTTTTGGGACAAAGAAGTTTAATATAGATAGAGAATGAGGTTAGGCATTTGTAAGAGACAGATTTTAAATGAAGGCAAGTGCCTGAGTGGAATTAGCAGTGTTTGAAAGGATGGAGGTATACAGCAGAACTAGCGCTGGGCTGGAAGTTGGAACCTGAACGGTAGCCCCGCGTGGCCCCTACCTCTCTGTGTGATGCTAGGCAAGTTATTTAACCTCTCTGGGCCTTAGTTTTCTCATCTTCTAAATGAAAAATCAGACTAAATTCTTTGCAGCTCTAAATAGTTTACTTAGGCCCTCATATACATTTCTTCCAGTTCTAGTTTATAAATCACCAGGGATCCATTTGAGTAAAATAAAAGTTAACTTTAAAGAATATTTTGATATAATTATGTAAAAGCTTGGCTTTTCTTCAAATTGGTTTACCAAGAATTTAAAATTAAAAAAAAAATTTTATTGAGAGGCAGCTTGATGTCATAGAAAAACCATTTTATTGAGAATTAGAAGACTGGCTTTTGATCCCAGTTCTGTAGCTGACTGATTAAGTAGTTTTGGCTAAAATGACTTATTCTTTTAGCTTTCTTCCCCTAGAAAATGAGGGGGACAGCTAGCAGAAATGTAATTTAAGTACACTACATGGCTCTACTGACTGATAATATTTTATGTAGTTATTATAATGTGAAACCTGAACACTGGTCTAACCAGAATTCCACTATAAATTTACTGGGGTACGTGTGCGTCAGACACTGGGATAGGAATAGGAACAGGGAGATATTAAGTGTGTATCATACAGTGGGATGGGGAAGTAAAAGAGAGAGAAATAAATCCTGAATTTCTGTGGTTGAAGTAAAAGGATGATAATGGCTGAAATGGAAAAATCAGGAAGAAACATGTCTGCTATTTAGAGATATGGGAAAAAATACAATTGAGCAAAAAGAGTTGAAAGTGTTTGCCTCTGCACTATTTTTCATAACAAGTCTTATAAATCTAATTTTTAGAACTATGTACATGCATAACTTAGATAAACCTTCAAGTGCCTCCCTTTTTTCCTTGCCTGTCAGACTGCCTACCTGCCTGTAGTTTGTTTAGTAAGCACTGCCTATGATTCAGGCTCTCTTGGATGCTAAGGACATGAAGTCCAATGAGACCCAGTTCTGTACTTCATGAAGTGTTCAGCCAGGGCTGGGAGGGGATCTGCATTCAGTAATCAGCGCAGAGAGTGTGTGGAGTGCCTGGGTGTCACCCTGCCTGGGTGTCAGCATAGTATGCTAGCGCAGCGAACTGGAAGGGTTCCTAACCCAGGCTGGGGGTCAGGGCAAGAGTCAGGGAAAGCTTCCTGGAAGAGGTAATGCCAAGATGAATCTTGAAGGAAGAATATCAGTTAGGCATCACAGGATGCTGGAGATTTCAGGCAGAAAGAATAGCAGTGGGGGCGCTGAGTTGAAAACAAAGATATTGGCCTGGAGTGGTGGCTCATGTCTATAATCCCACAGCTTTGGGAAGCTGAGGCAGGAGGCTGGCTTCAGGACAGGAGTTTGAGACCAGCCTGAGCAACATAGTGAGACTCCCTCTTTACAAAAAATTTAAAAACAAAACAAAACAAAAAACTAGCCAGGCAGGGTGGTATGCACCTATAGTCCCAGCTACTCAAGAGGCTGAAGCAGGAGGATTGCTTGAATCTAGGAGTTTGAAGCTGCAGTGAGCTATGATTGCACCACTGCACTTCAGCCTGGGTGACAGAACAAGACCCTGTCTCTTAAAAAAAAAAAAAAAAGATATTATGCGATAGTTTATATAAGCAGACCTTTGTGTTCATAGCTCTTATGATGATGAAATGCCTAATCTTAAAACCCACCCATTCTGCCAAGTCAAGGTAGAAGAAACCAATCAGAGCATAGAGATTTATGTGAAAACCCCAATAACCAGACAAGAAGCTAAGGTTCATCACTGCCAAATTTGTTCTACCTTATGGAAGAACATCAGGGAGAAATGTGTTTATTATTGTGGTATCGGTTCACCAGTAATCACTATGTACATTTATAAAAAACAAACTATCCAACTCAGTCTTTAAATATGGCTAAACCCTTAGAATTTTTATTACGTAAAGCTCTTTTTCCCTGCGGGCTTTCCCCACAGTCATGCCATGTTGTAATAGCACATGATGCAGTTGTTACTGTCGTTGTTGTGTGTTTGCTTCTTTTTAAAGAAACCTGTTTTTAAACATAATTTAATTGTAATGATCCTAAAACTGCAAAGAAGCAGTACTGTGCATGCCAGCAACCTAGAAACCAGATGACCTGAGTTCTAGTTCTAGTTCTGCCACTCAGGAGCTATGAAACCTTGCATAAGATTCAAACTCTCAGAATGCTGGTTTTCTCATCTCTTAAATGGTGATAAGTACATTTGCCCTCATGGAGGTGCTCTGAGGTTCAAATCAGAAGTGGAGCAGTGTGTGACTCTAGAAACAGTGCCTACTCTTTGGTTTTCAGTTTCTGCGTCTACAGAATGAAGGGGGTTGTACTCAGACACGACCCCTTATGTCATTTCCAACTTGAAATCTATTTATACCATGTGAAGATGGTTTGAAAAAATGCAAGGTACCACTCAAATATATGATGCATTAAAGACTTATTATTAAATAAAGCAGAAGAAAGGGAGAACTTATTTTTTTTACTATGCATTTTTGTAAAGTCCTACCATTTCTATGACTATTTTGTTAATGTGCTTTACAGCTACCAACCAGCTGAAACCATGGAAGTGAATATAGTTGCCTGAAACGAGAATTTAGAGTGAAAAGGGCTCGGGAGAGAAATGAACCAGCAAAGGAGACTGAGAAGGAGCAGACGGGACAGGCAGGACGGAAGTTAGGGGGAAACTGGATTTTCAGAGAAGCCACAGGAAGACTGAGCTTCAGTAAGGAGGGAGTGTGCTGAGCTAATGCAACTCAGGGCCAAAATAAGATGATGACTAAAAAGGGCCTACTGAATTTAGAACATGGAAGTTACTTGTGGTGTCAGCAAGAGCAATTCTGTAGATGGGGAGGAGGGAGAGAAGCGCCACTGGAGAGACGAGTGAATGGAGGTCTGAAAGTAGAGTCAGCACATGCAGATACAAGAGGAGTTACTATGAAAGGGATTAGGGTTACATTACATGAATTAGAGTCATAGAAGGTGAGATCTGTGGGGTTCAGAAAAATATTAGCGCATGTTTAAATGCTGACGGGAAGGATCCAGAAGGGAGAGAGGATGAGATGCTTGAGAAAAAGGAGTCAAAGGATGAAAGGTGCCTGAGTGGGGGGGCGGGGGGGAGGGAAGCCGGTACAGCTGCAGATGGGCTTCCATTGCTGAGGCTGGAAGTCAAAGGAGCTCCCTTCTAGTACCTTCTAATTTCTTTGGAAGCATAAGACTGGAATATTGTCTAAGAATTTGGGTGACAGTGGTTTGAGGTTTGAAGAAAGTGGAGACTGTAGGAAAGTCATTATGGATATTAGGCTTAAAGACTTTTTCATCTCAAAATTTTTTTAAGATTTCCCAACATGTTCCTTTAAATGGAAGTTTTGAGGAGCATAACCATCTTATTTGGAGATTATTAAGTACTAGAGGTGCTGGGTGTTAAAAAAAATAAGAACGCTAGGTCAGTGAAACCTAACGCTACATTTTTGACAAACTGCAAGTATCCGGATGAGAAGAAAGCCAGGCTACGTGTGATACCTCCCAGAAGTTGTCCATGAATTTCCCAAACAAAAGATGCTTTCATTCTTCAGGGCTCTCAGTTCTCCGTCCTTCTCTACATGGCCCTCCTGTTACATCAGTCTCATCAATCCAAGTTTGCTTCATCCACCTTGTTAACCTGTAGGCACCTTGAAGGCAAAAGCCCATAGCTCATAGCTGAATTACACAATGTCTTTCAATAAATGCCACTTTTGAAATGCTTATATAAATCAAAGAGGAAATGTTATCTGGTTTATACAAATTGGCTTTATACACATTGAGGAAGACTCTCATGGCGTAAAAGGAGGTATCTTTGTAAGAACAAAGGATTTCCACAAACAGCAACATAACAAATGGGTGGGCCACATTGCCACTCTATTTTACAATTTCAAGAGAGCCCTATATAGCCTAGCAAAGAAAATCAAAGGAAATGAAACACCCCCCCGCAAACCTGCTCCTATTCTTCTTATACACAAAAGACAGATAATTATCTAAAGTATTTCTCAATATGAACGAAATGGAAACGTGACCTTTGAGTCTGTGACAGAGTCTATTCACGTCACTGTTTTTAGCAGGAGCAAAGCAATGTCTAGGGAATGGCTTAGGGAATGCTCGCAGGAGCCCGCTTTTGCTCTCCCTCACATTACATAGACCATAAATAAAAAGAAAGAGTTTAATGGGCAGCCAGACCCGAATGGCTTATAGTCACCCCTAGGGAGTGATAAAATTCTCCTGCTGGTAGACTTACATAAACCAAGATGCAATGAAATTTTTTAGGATACTCCCTTTGCTTAATAAACCTGAATGCTTTAAACATGAAAGATGGCTAGACTAAGAGGGAAAATAAATCAATCTGGCAAGAAAAGGCAATCATTCAGAATGTTGGTAGATTAACTGAAACATAGGAAATCAAATTCAGTGATTTAAAAATCATATGCTTCCTAGCTTAAAAATCCTCATTTCTAGGTTTTTGCCCATTTTAAAACATACTAGAAGAGCTTTACCTTGATAACTTAGTGCTAAAATTGGGGCTTCTGTCTAATCTCTGGTTTGTTTGTATTCAAAATAGAAGATACAATAAATTTCAAAGATTTATCTGTTGTGTGATGGCAATTTAAAAAAAAAGCACTTTACCAGATAATAAGTCGATTAAGTCAATTCAGTTGTTAATCCCACTAATGATGAAAGTTTAGAGGCTTTTTTGGAAAGTGATAGTTCCAATTTATTAAGGTACTCAAACAATTAATTGTTTGTTCTATTTAAAAATAAAGACACAGAAGCAATCAAAGAGGACAAGATAAACAAAAACAGCTGGGGGAAAGAAGATTGGGGAATCAGTCTAAGTCCTCCCCTGTCCTGATCTCTGATAACCGCCGGGCTTACAACTTGCTAACACAGAACAGCTCACTTTCTGTTCTACATAATCCTCATTTATGCACACTTTAAAAATCTTCAAGCACCTGCTTGAATGAAGAC
>RJWJ010027935.1:0-21799 GCA_004363605.1 Indri indri
AATAGCACTCCATGGTATACATATACCACATTTTATTAATCCACTCATGTATTGATGGACACTTGGATAATTTGATTTTTTGAGCGGAGGTTTGTAAGATTTTTCTCTTGATACTGGAAGCACATCTGCCTGATACCTGCCTGAACATGAAAGAATCTGCAGTTGACAAAGTATTTAGTTCCAGAGAGCATTTTTTGTGCTCTCCCTGCACTTCCATAAGCATTCTTATAATTCTATGTTCAAATTGTCATGATTGCTCCTAGCGGTTCTGTTTCCCATTTGAATTTCCTCTCCCTGGCTGCTGAGCCCCTGTATAAGTCAGGCTAGGCTTATATAGTCAAATCAGCCTTTAAATTTCATGGCTTACCCCAGCAAAGGTTTAGTTCTTGCTGGGATTGACAAGGGGCTGTACTTTACAAAGCTTCTCATGTGCCCAAGTGCCACTATGCTGTAGGTGCATCATCTGAAACATGAGATGGTGATTGCCTAGAAAGGCAAGAGATAGAGTGCGGAGAGTGTGGAGTGGCACATGTGTTCTTAAATTCCTCAGTCTGGAGCTCTTATTTAGTTGGATAAAGACCCTATCTAAATGCAAAGAGGTTAAGAAGTATAGCCTTGCCAGGTGCTCAGGAAGGAGAGGAGAATGCATACAAGTGAACATGAGTGGTCTGAACCATAAGTCTTCTTAGAGGTGCTATTATTTTTCCTGGTCATCTCACTGGAGTTCCTGTCTTGTTGGCTGTCAGATATGCAGTGATAGAAGGTGAGGTCAGCAAGGTGTGGAGTGGCAGGCAGATAACCAATCTCTGCTAAGGCATCAGGACTCCTGGATCTCTTAGCCTCTGGATGGCTCATCTGTCCAGCTCTTCTTTATCTTCTGGGGGTCCTAGGACACCAGAGACACTTACGTGGGACTCAAGTTTATTTTATTACACATGGGTTCATGAATATTTGTGGGTCAAACTTTTCCTAGGGTCTCATATATTGAAACTCATTTCAGGGTTTTCTACACTAGCTTCCAGGCATTTGTTTCCTTTGTCTTTTTCTTTCTCACTCACTTTCTCCCTTGGCAAGGAAGTGCAGTCCCAGATCTTCCTGCTGAGCCTTTCCCAAAGCCCAAGCCCTCCCCATACTCAGCTGACCCCTATATCCAGAGCCTCCTAATTTGGGGAAATAGCCAGGTAACTTGGGGTTGGAAGAGGAGAGGAAGTCAGGTGTGTTAAGTTCTATGTTATTTTAGAATTCTTCCCATTTGTCAAACTTAATCTCTTTAGGTGGACAATTTGTGTGGTAATTTCTAGTCAATGATTTGTGGTTTATTTCTTTCTCCTGTAGTCTAGAAACCTCATTGATTGAAGGAGGCAAAGACTGTAATCTAAATGCTCTCACTTCTCCCTGTTTCAGAATAAGGACAGGCTTCGGATTGTGGGTGGGAATTTTGAAAGAGATATTTGCAGGGGACTGTGCTGTTCCAAATGCCCTCACTCTCTGCTCTTAAAGTGAGGGGCTTGTGCATATCAGCAGAACTGATGCATCCAAGGAGATCTTATTGAAATGTGAGAAATATCTAGAAGACTCAAAATACTTTGAGGGCCTTAAGGGGTCCTGCGACCCCAGAAGAGGAACCACTACTTTGTATTAGTAACTGAAAACTTGAATAACATCCTTAAGTATCCAAAAGATCCTTTCAGAATTGTCTGATTTTGTTGTAGGAATCAGCCGAAGCCTTCAAATATATGAAATTTAGGGACTATTTGATATAGAAATATCTTTCGAATGATCATTGTGCCTGTTTTTTATTATTAAACTTATGCATAGTTTCCCTGTGAATGATGAGTTTTAAAAACTAGAATTAATATTTAAATTAACCACAGATATCCCTTGTCCTCCAAAATTTTGTATCTTTATAGAGCTATATTTAAAGGATAATGGAGGCTTATCTTGTCACCTTTCAAGAGATGAGTTTGCTTTTACCACATTGAAGGTAAGTTTGAAATTTTTTTCAAACCATAGTAAATCAGTTACCAAAATGCAATCTCTGGCCCTTGACAGGCCCACTCTCAGGGTTATGCTTGTTCTTGGCAGATCTGCTCTCTTTTCTTGCATAAATTAGAATGGGTTGAGGCCAGGGATGGAGTTTACTCCCATGAGAAAAGTATATCCAAAGGTATCAGCCTTTGATTTTACAACCTGATTAAGGTGCTTCAGAAAATATGATTCATTATTTGATGGAATATGAGTATTCCATGCTGTGTTCCTCATTTTCTAATAATAATGATGACAACAGCAATGACAGCTACCATTTATTAGTGCTTACTGCATGACAGGTATTTTGCATGATTATTTAATTTTCACAACTCTACGATGTAGGTATTAATCATTTTTGAACCATGCTGTGCTGAACCATGAAAAAACAGAGGCTTAGATGGTATAAGCAATTTACTAACATCATTCAACTAATAAAATATAGATCTGGGAGTAGGACCTACATCTTTTTGATTCAAAAATTCATGTTCTTAACCATTACCCTAAATTTCCCTAGTATGTATATGATATTCTTGCTCTGTACAAATACGTTTTTAGAGATCCATTGCTTAAATGATTAGTTAGTCCCTTTATCTTCTGCCATGTCAGGTTGCTGTTTACTACTGATTGTCTAATGCAAAAACTCATCATCTTCACATTACCACTTAGGTGACCATAGTTTAACTTGAAATACAGCTGATCCTCATTCACAAATTCTGTGTTTGTTAATTTGTCTATCCACTAAAGTTTACTTGTAACCTCAGAATCAATACTTGAGACCTTTTTTGTTATTTGTGGATACACCCAGAGCATAGAAAAATTTGAGTTGCTCAATATGCACATTCCCAGGTAGGTTGAAAAAGGTGACGCTCTGACTTTTTGTTTCAGCTCTCATTGTGTAAACAAGTGTCCTTTCATGGTCTATTTCATACCACAGTTCTTGCATTTTTGTGCTTTTTTTTGTTGGTGATTTCACGATTTAAAACGACCCTCAAGTATAGCGCTGAAGTGCTGTCTAGTGTTTCTAAGTGTGAGAACGCTTAACGCTGGTGTGCCTTCCAGAGAATGTATGTGTGTTAGATAAGCTTTGTGCGGACATTGGTTACAGTGCTATTGGCTGTGAGTTCAAGGTTAATCAATCAATAATATATATTAAATAATGTATCCTTAAATATAAACACATATCAAACAAGGTTGTGTATTGAGCAGTTGATGAAAATGTTGTGACCAGAGGCTTGCGGGAGTCTATCTCTGTATCTCCCCTATGAGCAATGGTTCAGTGTCCACTACCCAGCAATTGTGACGACTTCACAGAACACAGCACTGTGGATAGTGAGCATCGCTGTACGTACAATGAAGGGTCCCTGCTTTGCACGCTTACACTCACCAGTACGCTGCGTGTTCTGTTGCCTTTTTCCTGTTCACTATGCTCTTCTCTGATGATTAGGTGCAGATTTCCATTTTGGTCTTCTTTCATTGTTATTTTTCAGTACGTGAAAAATATTTGATAACTCAGAACGAGACACTGTTTGCATTATTTCTGAACTTACATGATTGTGTGGTGTCCTTTCTTTAGTCAATTTTACTGGCGGAAGCCGAAGACAGGCTAAACTTCCTCGTGTCAGAGATAGAGCATCAAGGCCACCAGAACCTCTCTCAGTGCTCTGCTGGCGAGTTGGAGATTGTGGTAGAGGCCAGACTCCAGCTGGCTGCAGTTGCCCTGCAGAGACACCGGGCAGCCTACAGGTGAGTCTCTTCATGCTCAGAAGAGGTATACATTGGAAGAGCGTTTCTTCCTCACCCTAATTTGCTAAATATGCTTAAATTTTATGCAAGTTTTACACATTCCTAGATCCATAACATATTTACTTTTTATTATTCAGGGGACTTTTTGTGCATTACCGCACCTAAAACTATAGTTCTCAACAAAGCAATTGCTTTATTAAAGCACATAGCTAGAATGTTTAATGTTGTATATAGAATGAACAAATTAACAGTGCTTTGATTTTTCATATATTTAATTTATTTTTTAAAAAGACCACACCTAAATTCCTTATAGCTTTTTATAAATAAAACCAATGAAGTATTTTTTTCTTAAACACTGAATAAAAATATTAAAAACAAGCTGTATTTTGAAAAAGTAACATCTTCTGAACTATGTTGTACTGAACTATTTAAGAAACTGTTGCAGGTGGCTGATTATTTAAATGTGCTGCGACTCTTAGTGTCAGATCTCTCATTTAGCTTGTTCATCGATTCGTTCGTTTACTCAGCCAGTATCTGTTAACTGTCTCACTACTAGACTCTGATCTAGCAGTATCCGTATGCTCACAGACAGATAAACAATTAAGTAGAATAGTAAAAAATAATACTGTTATAGTGATTTTTTCCATATTTAACTATATAGAAATATACTTTCAAGAATTTCCTTATACCATCTGTGGTAAACACTTCTGTCATGAGGTCTTATAACATGTTCCGTAATGATTCACTTAGTAATACACAAATTTCTTATCATTCATTAATTCATTCAAAGAATAATTTTGAGCACCTACAATACGCTAGGCACTGTTCTAAGCTCTTGGCATATGTCAGTATCCCAGTATTCATATATACAATGTAGACAGGTATGTAAAAATACTGACAAAAGTCTTGCCCTCATGGATTTTACATTCTAATCATAAGCAGGCTGATAATAAACTATAAACATAATGAGTAAGTAAGTTATATAGTGTGGCCAGAAATAAGTGCCATGGATAATATCAGGAGTAGAGATTAGAGGAGGAGGAAGAGTTATTTTAAAGTTGTGTGATGGTAATGTTAATAAAAAGTATGACTCCATTTTGATGTTCAATGGCTGACAGCTTTCAAGCCCACCACTCTGCTTCTCCTCCCGCCCCATACCTGGGCAAGCAGATAAGAAAGCTCAGTTGCTCCCTCTTTTTGGTGCTGAGACGGGAGAGATGATATATTGCATGCTAATGAAAAAGACCCAATAAAGAGGAAAAATATGATGTTCTGATATAATTAGTACACTGTGGAGCAGGAGTCCGGTATTCTCTTTTTCTCTAGTACAGAATAAAGTTATTCTCTACCTTGGGAATCCTGAATGATCTCTGGGGGCTAGCAAGGAAACTGGCTGCCTGCCCAAAGCATAGATGGAAAAGAGTCACCCAAAAGAAATCAGTTCCCAAGGCCAGAGCCATTAGAAATTGTGGAGTCCAAATTGGCATCACCCATAAAATGCAGAAACCCTGGTAAATTAACTTTAAAACTGATCCAGACAACATAGAGCTGGCTGGAGCAGAGGCAAAACCAGAACTGTCTTATAGGGGTTAACCCAGGAAATGTAAGACTCCCATGGAAAACAACTCCCACTAAAGACGGCACGAAGTCAAATATTAGAAACCAAATAAGGAAACAGCCATAAATGAGAGTTAGCAGACACAATAAATGGCAGACGTCACAGCCCAAGAAACAAACTGTTCAAAGTTATGAAGGATGGAAGAGAATCTATACAGCAAGAATAAGACAACATAAAAAATGGGAACAGATGAATTTGGAAAACAGTCACATAGAAATTTTGGAAATGAAAAAGTACAGTCACTGAAAGAAAATAAGAAACTATCAAATTAGATGAAAATTATTGTTTGGGGTTTTTCTCTCCTTAATTTTCTTCATTTGTAATGAAATTCCATGCATAAAACTCTATTAGATTCAGAATTTGAAGGCGGAGTTAAATTTAATATTTTTTAGATTGTCATGCTCTGTGCACAGGAGAAACCCACTTGTTTGTTTTCCAAAGAGGAAATCAATTCAGCAGAAACCAATTCTTTGCTTTGATTAGAAACATACAATCATCAGTATGAGCCTTAACTGAAGGCTGTTCCATGATGAACCACATCTAAATCTAGATGACAGTGTAGATTTGGGGGGATTTGTAATTGTTGTGGTTTCTAAGCAATGGTGAAAATCTGTGAAGTATGTTTGAAGTAGTGATTCTTAAATGTGATCTGTGGATCTCTGGGGGTGTCTCCCAGACCCTTTGGGCATGGGATATTTGTGAGGTCAGAACTATTTTAATAATGAAACTAAGACATCGTTTGCCTTCTTCACTGTGTTCTCCGCATTGACGCTGCAAAGTAACAGTGGTAAGATTCCTAGTGCCGCACCATGAATCAAAGCAGTGGCACCACCAAGCTGTACTAGTAGTCATTACAGTCCTCACTCCCACACACTTGCAATTAAAAAAAAAAAAGCCAATTTTGCTTAAGAATGTCCTTGGTGAAGCAGTAGAATTGGTTACATTTATAAATCTCTATCATTGGATATATATTTTTAATATTCTGTGGGAATATTAAATGGGAAATATTCTTAGGCACATCTGCTGCATGTCAAAGTGGATGGTTGTCTTGGGGAAGAACACGTGATTAAACTAACAGTGGACAAGCTGCTTTCTTTGTGGAACACCATGTTTATTTGAAAAAACAATTGACAAACTATGGTTACTCTAACTTGGGTATTTGGAAGACATTTTATTAAAAATGAGCAAATTGAGTGCGCCACTTCTAGAGAAAGAATTGATTGAATTTGTTGTCAGTGATAAAATTTGAACTTTCATGAGAAAATCAGAATTTTGGAAAACTTGTATATGCCACCATGAGCTCACCATGAGCTTGACAGTTTTCTAATGCTTAGATTTTTTCCTGTGAGATTGATGGTAATACTAATAGACATGACTTTTTAAAAATATTGTATAATGAAATGTTTCAGCATCTGGGCAATCTGGCTAACTCAGGGAGAAAATATTTTCCAAATGACTGGTTCATGATGTTACAAAATCCCAGTAAACTACATAGACCAATAGATTTTAATGTAACATAGTAGGAAAAGTTCACCAATATGTTGTATTAGACTCTACGTTGCGTGGTGGCTCACGCCTATAATACTAGCACTCTGGGAGGCCAAGGCGGGCGGATTATTTGAGCTCAGGAGTTCGAGACCAGCCTGAGCAAGAGTGAGACCCCATCTCTACTAAAAAAAATGGAAAGAAATTAGCTGGACAAGTGAAAAAAAAAAAATATATATATATGTATAAAATGAGCCGGGCATGGTGGTGCATGCCTGTAGTCCCAGCTACTCGGGAGGCTGAGGCAGAAGGATTGCTTGAGCCCAGGAGTTTGAGGTTGCTGTGAGCTAGGCTGATGCCACGGCACTCTAGCCTGGGCAACAAAGTGAGACTCTGTCTCAAAAAAAAAAAGAAATAATAAATAAATAAATAAAATAAAGATTCTACATTGCAACAAACTTTCAAGAAACTATCACTTGTCACATGATAGTTGTCACTTTGATATTACTTTGGTGTAGTATCAAAGAAGATTATGAAAACAATTATTTGAAGCAGCTGTTAAAATATCTTCCCCTAAGTGTGTGAGGCCTAATCTTCTTCATATACTTCAGCCAAAACAATATTTTACAAAAGACTGAGTATAAAGCAGAGATGAAAGTCTTCTATGAATTAGATTATTTCTTATTAAGCCAGACATTAAAGAGAACCATGACATTCTGCTCATTAATTTTTTTAAAAAATATAGTTGTTTTGTATAAAATGTACTGTTTATATTAACATGTAATAGGTTTATTATTTTTATTTCCAAATGAATTAAGAAAGCTAAAATATTTTCAGTTAATTTCTAATATGGTAAGTGTTGATAGAGCTCTTTGGGGTTCTAAATAATTTTTAGGGGTGTACAGGGGTGCTGAGATCAAAAGGCTTGAGAACCACTGGTTTGGAATATTGTCACATTTATAGCTGTCTTTAAGGATACAGTGGTGGTTGATGGTAAAATTGGCTTAGCATAATAATATACCATTTTCCCCATTGGATTTTGAAAGGAGAAGGAACTTTTACTATATGATTTTCTGTAGAACTCTTTTTCTCCAAACTATGTCTCAGAGAACAACAGCAGCCCTAGAAAATATTTGTCATTTATCTTCATTCTTTCCTTGGCTCTCTATGTGTCTTATACCCTTTTGGTATGGAGAATATGAGTGATTGTTTTTTTCTTTGGGCAGGAAGAAAGAAATGAGAAAGTAAAAATTACAAAATGGCCACAGAAGGGACTGTCATAATAGAACTTTAATTTGAAGATGTGACAGACATATGCAAATAATGTGCAAGTGTATCAAAATCGCTCTTATTTTAAATACATGAACCTGGCCCTTGGGACAAAAGCTGCAGAAACTTTGATGTTACTGCCTTTTTGGAGCAGATTTGTCATTCAGGGAAAGCCTATTGTCAAGATGAATGAGTTTTTCTTACGTGAACTTTACCCCCCACGAGCTTCTCTTTGGGTACTGCTGAGAGTGTTGGACAGTCCCTTTTCCAGATGATGGTTAGCTTGACATTTCATGATACTTCTAATAAAATTATGTGTCAAGGAAATTGAAAGGCACATTCCCTAAGGTGACAAGTAGAGTGAGCTGCATGGATTTTATGAGAACAAACTGACCATTTTTGCTATGAATGTTAATAAGAAATAAATGGGATCAAAGTTATTCAAACTGCATTTCTACTTCTAGGGCTGCCTCTCTCTTTCAAAATCCTGTCTTTTTTTTTTTTTTTTTTTTTTAAGTGCGTGTTCCTTCCTATTCTTTAATTTATTGTCTAAATGGGAAAACATTTGAACCTTTTAATTTTGTGTCAAAATGAAACTTCCTTCCTTTGGAATTTTATAATAGCCTGTTGGCAGTGAGTAATCTTCCTATACTGCCCATCTATCTAGTGTCCTAGAGAAACTGGAAATTTTTCATTGTGCAACTAAGCATTACCAGGTGGATTAAAACATACTGGTGTGTCCTATATTTTATTCATTAAATTTTTGAATCAGCAAGATGCCAAACCTCATACCTCATTTCTCTTGAAATCAGAATTTGGGCTTCAGGATCAGAAGAATGAATGAGCACCATTGTCTTCTTCCAGGGTCCTTTAGTAGCTGTGCCATGCTACCCTCTGAAGCTACTGAATAGACAAGGCACCTTAGGAGAGCGTTGACCCTTGAGGGAGAAAGGGTGGGCAGATAGGAAATTTCTTACCTATATACACACTGACTGCATGGTATGTTTGTTGTTATTTTATTGCTTGTTTGTTTTGTTTTATTTTAAATAAAAAAAACAGGTTAGATAATTCCAAACAATACTTTAGAAAATATTCTACAAATATCTGAACCATTTTAATAGCTCAACAAAATCTTGGGAGTTTAAAATTCAATAATTTCTGAAAAGTTGGGTTGCTGATTAACAACTTTAAAAAAACCAATTTAGTCCCTCCCATCTCCTCTGGCCAACTCAACACAATAATAATGACAATAGCTAGCATACATTGTGTGCCATCTATTTGCCAAGCCTCGTATTTGCTAAGCACACCCCATTCTCACTAGGTGTCAGCCCCCCTAGGGCAGGAGTGCTTGTTTACTGCCCTATCCATAGCCCCCAGATTTCTTCCTAGCCTATAGAAGCTGCTCAATATGCATTTTTGAACAAATGAAAGAAAAAAGATTGCATTTAATCCTTACAATAATCCCATTTCATGAAGTCTGCCCTGTTATTTTCATCATTCCTGTTCTATAGATGAAGAGATTGATAATTGGGCTTCCCCAAATCACACAGCTCATACATGGCACAGGCGGAATTTGAACTTTCTACCTCCAGTGTACAAAGTCTTAAAAATTAAGTTATCCCAGATGAATTAAAAAGTTTTTTTTTTAAAAGCAGAAGGAAATACAATTAAGTAAGAGAATCTCTACACAGAGTCATAATTCTAAATTAGAACTGACTATAAAGAAAAATGTCAGCCTATTTAATCTGTAAAAAATTTTAATTTTTGTAAGTATAACCAAAAAAACCCCTTATGACTACAATACCCAGGAAAACAAGATTGTACTTGCATTAAATATGACAAATAGTTCATATCAATTTTACATAAAGTTGCTGACAAATTGATAAAGAGACACTATTGGTAAATGATCAAATACCATAAACCCTTCATCCAAAAGATGAATTTATAACTAGAATATAAACACATGGAAAAACATCATCCTCTTACAAAATGAAGGTAAAACAATGAATGAAGTAACAATTTCCACCTGAAAATATTATCGGAATAACATTTCCTGATAGTTTTTCTTCCAACTTCCCATTGAAATACGTGAGGAATCATGAAGACAGAAAAATGCAAAAGCTTTAATAATACTGAAAACTAGGGATAATAATTAAACTTTTGCAAGAGGTGGGGAATTTTTTTTTTTAAATAGTACTCACGGATAAAGATGGACTAATAACCACAAGGGTTACTCTATATCCACTTTATCCCCTGAAAGGAGCAAAAATCCTGGCCAGGAAAGAAGAAGGAAGAAGACTTGGCCCTTAATGTTCACTCAGCACATATCTCAGAATGGGTTCATTACCCAAACACCTGGGCAGGTGCCTCGACACTGTATGGGAACTTGAAGAACTACTCCAGCCAACAAAAGAGATAAATCTTATAATTAAGAACTCACGAATGGTGAATTTATTGTATAAAAATGACTAGTTTTGGGCATCAGAGCTGGTTCGTGCACAGTCTAAATAATAAGTTTGCAAACGTCAAAACTGATTTCTGAAGAAGCTGATAGACCATAAATATAATTAATAATTACCCAGAGATGATATATCATATTATAATAACCAAGTGGATGTAGGAGAGATAAGGCAATGAAAGAGTACTAAATTCTTTATCTTGTGTTTGGGGAACCAGAATACATTATTTCATTTCATACTTTGAGAAATAGAGAAAAATTATGTTTTTAAGATGAGTTAATGGGGAAGTGTGTTTTGGAAAATATTAAAAATAACCAAAAACAATATATATACATATAAACACACACTGGAATATATATTTTTCAATTCAGTGTGGAAAATAAAAGCAAAATAGTTGTATAGCAAAAGACAAAAAACAAAGGAAAAATAATAAACCTAGAAAGCATAAAATAATAGAAGAAAACAAGGCATGTTTATAATGGCAATAAATGTAAAATTGTCAAACTTCCCTGGATTTGATAGGGTATTTTTGATAGCAAGTGACATATCCTATCTTGAACCAAGTCAGGCAAAAGGGAAAATTTTCTGATTCATATGACTATAAGGCAGGGGAAGATAGAAGTAAGGATGGGTGAGGGTTTACTGAGATCAGAGTTTTGGGTGTTCCTGGGATTTTTCTCATTCCATCTTATCTCTTTCAGATTATGTGTTGGCTTTGTTTGATCTATTTGGCTTCCTCTACAGGGCCGAGCACATGTCTGCCACTAGATCAAGGCTCCTAATGCCACCAGTTGACACGGAGAGAGATCGAGACTGTGTCTTGCCCCAGGTTCAGATATTGAAGAAGTGCTCTGGTGGGCTCAGCTTGGTTCATGTACCCACCCCTGGACCCAAGCTCCACGGCCAAGGAGGCAGAGTCATGAAAGAACATGGAAGCCCCAACTAAGAACTACGGGGATGAGGGAGAGAGGCAGAGGAAGGAAAATAGTGTCCCAGAAGGATGGGGATGTTTGATGCTTTTCTCAGGAGAACAGAAGAGGCATGCTACTCAAAGTAATAAATAGAAAATTGTATCATAAGTCACTGTCAAAATGTTCTAGACATTTTTTAAAATAAAAGAACGATCAAAGATCCTAATAAAAGGTAAAGCAATAAAGAAGGGTGACAATATTACTATCATTCTAAGTGGAATGCAAGGCAAAGGGCATTGAACCGGACACAAAGTACCTTTTATATTGATAAAAGATACAGTCGACAGTGACTATATAGCAATTGTGAATATGGTGCTAACACCATACCAATATCAATAAAATCAAACTTGTTAGAAGTGTGAAAATACAGAGATGGCATCATAGCATAATGGTTGAGAGAGAACGCAGGCTTGGGGCTGATTGCCTGGGTTCTGCTCCTGGCTCCTCTTTCTAGCTGTGTGACTTTGGGCAAGTTATTTGACATTTCTGTGTCTCCATTTTCAGATCTGGAAAATAAGGATGATGATAGTACAGGTTGAGTATCCCTTATCTGAAATACTTGTGACCAGAAATGTTTCAGATTTGGATTTTTTTTCAGATTTTGGAATATATGTATTATCTAGGTTGAGCATCCCAAATCCCAAAATTCAAAACCTGAAACACTCCAATGAGCATTTCCTTTGAGCATCATGTTGGTGCTCAAAAAGTTTCAGATTTTGGAACATTTTTGACTTTTGGATAGCGGATGCTCAACTTGTATCTACCTTGTAGATTTATGGTGGGGAATAAATGAATTAATTTACAGAAAGCACTTAATGTAGCATCTGACAGATGGTAAATACTCAGTAAATACCGACTGTCATGATTTTTTAAAAATAGATTGTTGGGGGGAAAAAGAAAATTTCTGTGGCCAATGTTAGCACAATACTTTCAGTTTTTAATATTAATACAACACATTCACCAAAAAGGGGGGGCTTTAAAAATATAATTTAAACATTGAGCATATATACACACTCTGGGAGCCTGCAAACGTAGACGAGACCTTCTTACAAGCATCCATGGACACTGATGAGGCTGATCATATACTAGGCCAGAAACCTCAGTAACTGACCCAAAGCAGGTGGTTCACTGACCATCATCCAGGGACATGGGAGGCCTCTGGAACATGTAAATCTCATTTACATCTTGAAAAGATCACTGTGACTGCTGCGTGGGGACCAGGACTGCAGGGGCAGGAGCCATGGGAGGAGACTGGGTAGGAAGCTACTGCTGTTGTCCAGCCTGGAGACGACAGTGGCTTGGACGAAGGTGCTAGCAGTGGAGGGGCGAGGACCTGTATTTTGAAAGTGAAGCTGACGGATCGGCCACGCAGTGTGAGTCGGAGAGAGGAAACAATGGCAACTGCTGAGTTCTGTGTCCGGGGCGGAGGACATGGATGAGGAGCAGGTTTGGGTGGAGGTGGTGAGAGCAAGGGTCTGCTTTTCGCCTATTGTCACTCATCTGCTAGGGCTGCCATAGCAAACTACCAACAACTGGGTGCCCTAAAGGAACAGAATTTTATTGTCTCACAGTTCTGGAGGCCAGAAGTCCGAAATCAAGGTGTTGGCAGGGCCGTGCTTGCTCTGATGGCTCTAGGGGAGAATCCTGCCTTGCCTCTTCTAGCTTCTGGTGTTTGCCAGCGATCCTTGGTGTTTCCTGGCTTGCAGATGCATCACTCCTTTACGTAATCAAGGCCGTCTTCTGCCTGCGTGTCTTCACCTCATCCTCCCTCCCTGCATGTCTGTCTCTGTCCACATTTCTTATTTTTATAGAGACACTAGTCAGTCGTGTTGGCTAATGACTTCATTTTAACTTGATTTCCTTTGTAAAGAACCTATTCTCAAATAAGATCACGTTTTGAGGTATGGGGGTTAAGACTTCAACATATTTTCTTTTGGTGGAGGGGGTAAAAAATGCAACTCCTAACACCCTTGAAATGTGACTATTATCTATACAAGTGGAGATATCAAGTGGGAATGGGATGGGTATATTGTCCATCTGGCTTCCAACCAATTTTTTTGTGCTGTGAGCAACATTATGATGGGCATCTTCAGGTATACAGGTTATTCTGTATTCTGAATTTTGCTTTGGAATAGATTTTCAAAAGAAGGCAGCTCTTAATATATATCATTAAAATATTTGGAAGAAGTGTGATGTCAATTATAGATTTATCTTTCTACAGGGGAGGAGGATATAATGGTTCAAAGTGCATACGAATTTTGTGTATAGAGCAACAGGAAATAAAGAAAATTCCTATCTCCTGGCCTCTGTTTTCTTAATTTAGTACCATGATTAAGTAATAATTTAGCTTGAGAGTTTCTGAGTGAATAGCAACAACTAACACAGTTCTATGACCTCAAAAAGCTGGAAATCCACATTCTGATGTATACAAAATACATGTATGCTCATTTTATTAATGAGATTGTCAATAAGTTTTGTTTAGATCTTGAAAACATTCATTCATTTATTCTTCTATTTGCTCATTTTCATTTAAAAATATTTTTTTGTTTGTTTCAATTATGTCCCACTCACTATACTAGATGCTGGGCTTCTTTTTACTTTCTTTTTTGAGACAGAGTCTTGCTCTGTTGCCCCAGCTAGAGTGCAGTGGTGTCATCATAGCTCACTGCAACCTCAAACTTCTGGGCTCAAGCAATCCTCCTGCCTCAGCCTCCCAAGTAGCTGGGACTACAGGTGAGAGCCACCATGCCTGGCTAATTTTTTCCATTTTTTAGTAGGGTGGGGTCTCAGTCTTGCTCAGGCTGGTCTCCAACTCCTGGGCTCAAGCTATCCTCCCACCTCAGCCTCCCAGAGTGCTAGGATTACAGGTGTGAGCCACCACCCAGCCTGGATTCTGGGTTTCAATAGGAAATAAGACAAATTAGCTGTAAAGTAATATATAGACAGTTAAACAGTGTGATAAGTACAAGTGTATGGTTAAGACGAGGGTGCTATTGGGGCATGTACAAAGGGCACCTAACTGGTTTGAAGGTGGTTGGGGATGTGGAAAAGTGTTTTGGAGAAAGAAACTTAGGAAATAACATAAATACTAATAACATTTAAAATATATTCTCTATTTCAGTGCAGCAATAGTAGTTTCCACACTTCAACTTCTCCAGGATTCAAAACTTTTTAAAAAGAAGGTAGTACAGGATGACTCAGAGAATCCCGTCTCTCCAGGAACATCTGTATGTATGAATTTAACATTTACCCTTACAATACTTGTTGTGTAATAACTATTGGCATGCTAGGACATTGTTTAATTATTTATATGAAGCAAAGGGATAAAGTAGAAAAAACATTGAATGTAGAGGAAAAAGATCTGTTTTTAAGTCCTATTTATTAACTGGCATACCGTGGGCAAGGCCCTAAAATTTTCTTTTAAAAATTTTGTAATCTCATTTGTGAACGGATGGAATTGGATATAATAATCACTAAAGTCCCACCCAGATGTGTCAGTATAGTCATCTCGATATGATCTACCTGGCAAATAAAGTTGTTTCACAAAACTTGCTCTTCACTCCACTTTTGAATTTATTGCCTCAGCACTGGCCTGTAAGATACCTGTGCTGTTTCCTGCTTTGGATTCCTAGAGGTTAGATTCTTCCACCTGAGGTCCCAAATCTATCGACAATTGGTGTCACAGGTTCCGTGATTGGACTTTGATAAGATCAAGTAATTTAACAACACAGAGTTGTTTGGGATTAAAATAAAAATTCATCACATAGAACCCTTGCTCGTTATTTCACGCATTACTAATAAAATCGCTAATATCTAGCATCATTACAAATTAGTAAAACTAATTGTCCTAAATAGAGATTCATTCCTTTCTATATTAAAAACAATAAAAGTGTTAAAAAGCAATCTAATTATAAAAATTGACTTAGAACAATGATTGTCAACCAGGGTTGATTTTGCCTCTCAGGGGCCATTTGGCAGTCTCGAGAGATATTTTCATTGTCACAACTAGAGGGGATGCTACTGGAATCTTCTAGGTAGAGGCCAGGGATGTTGCTAAACATCCTGTAATATATAGGACAGCCCCCCCCCCCCAATTATCTGGCCCAAAATATCAGTCAGTAGTGCCAAGGTTGAGAACCCTGATTTTGATTAAGTGTGACTTGACTTTTTATTAGTAACAAGAAATATAAGCATTGAAAGATTAAGTTATACTGATGGGCATTTTTTTCTCTATTGCTAATCTAAATACTAGACTGCTTGAGTACTTGATGTGCCCATTCTAATCACCGTCCTGCCTGTGGGGCTCTGCACACTGCTTGCTCTTGTTTCCAGGAACAGCTCAGCCTTCTCTTCCTGAACTTCCCACCGGTCTGTGCACACTCTGGCCCCTTCAAGTCCTATTAGCTGCTCCTGGATAGCAGGTGTTGCTGATTGGTTGGTCATGATGAGCTGTCAGAGAAGCACAGAAGGAAATTCCTAGAACGAGCGGAGGTTGTTCTACATGATTTTAAAGTTTCCAAGTGTCTACAGTGGACTTCCCCCTGGAAAAAGCTCCTTTTGCACCTCCCTCTTAGTAGCTCTGGACAGTCACCACCCCTTTGTAAAGTGTAATAACAAGGATGGTAAATCAATTAATGTACATGTTTGGAATGTGAGCAGCACACAGCAATATAACACTGTGGATGAAGTCTCTGGACTTTAAATTCAGCAAGAAAAGTTTGAATCCCATTTCTGCCAAAATATCTTGGAGCGTAAGCAAGATAGTTAACCTTTCAGTAAAATGGAAATAATAACTCCCTTGGCTGTTAGAATGACTGAATAAAATAATATATATAAAAGATGTAGCACAGTGTCTGACACATAATAAGCACTAAATAAATATTAATAAATATTATTTATTACTTTCAGCCCTTAAAATGATGTTTACAAAAACTTTTAATGCTGTGGAGACAGCTGATAATGGAATTTACAATGAAAAATTTAGACTACTAAACTATTTTTCAACAATGGGTATACAGAGAAAAGAAAAGCTGAAAACTGTATGCCGAAATGTTAATAGAAGATTGTGGGATTGTGGATCATTTTATTTATTTGTTTGTGTATCTTTTATGTTTTATAGAATGTGCAAGAATAATTTCTAAATTTAAAATTTGAATACTGTGAAATGATACCAGATGCTTTTCTTAACTTATGTTTAGTCTTAGCCTAGAACTTTTACGTTACTAAATGGAAAAGATAACTATCATTTTAATATTGTTTAGAACACTGAACATAAAGATGATAATGAGTTTTTAGACCCTATTTCCCTAAACGCCCGAGAATATTTCAACATTCATCTGTGGTTGAGGTGCCGCTTAGCACTGGTGACTGCGTTTGTTGCACAGATTCGTGGCATTGGAATCGTGAAAGGTACAAATACCCTATTTTCTTAGTCAATGTGTTCATAGAAATTAATTTTGCAGAGGTGAAGGGGGCTTTATTGGGATATATCCTATAATGTTAACATTTTATCACTTTCTAGCTTGATCTGTTTCTAAAATTAAAAATTCAGTTTATTAAATAAAAATAATCATTTAATAGTCCTTTGGACCATGGAAAGTGGCATATTATGTTATTAGTATATGCAAAACAGTCAAGGAGATTTAAAAATACTAATGCCCAGGTCTTCTTGTGCTCTGGGACAGTGGCTAAAAGTAGGGGTGAAGAGCACAGATTCCGGAGCCTACCCGCTTGGGTGAGAATGCTGCACCTGCTACCTCCTGGCCAAGTCTTTCTTGGCCAAGTCTCTTAGTCTCCCTGTGTCTCAGTTTCCTGTTCTGTAAAATGGAGGTAATTGTACCCACTTCACAGGATTAGTGTCAGAATTAAACGGGTTAAATTTATAGAGTTCTTAGATCACAACTTGACACATAACAAATGTTCTTACATTGACTCATAATTACCTATTTGCATACCTTCCTATTCACCCATCTCTATCCATCTCCCAAATTAAATTATTTCCTGTAATATTATTATTACTTTTATAGCACTGGAATGTCCTAAAGTATTAATACTTTTCCCCAAAGTACAACAAATTTCTTTTCCATGTTTTGTGTAGAGTCTATTTGTTTTCTGTCTTAATATCCTCATATTCTTTGATATTATGCAATGTTTCTGTGATGGACATTGGGGATATTACACATATATACTTTGTCACTTTCTTAATGCATTTTAAACAACCACATTTGTTGATTTTAGAGAACGATATGACAGATTGTGTGAGCCTCATCAATGAAGTATGTATGGAGGCAAAAAGTGCAGACGACACGGAGCTACAGGCTGAATTCTTGATGCAAGCTGTAGTCCTTAGCCTACAAGAAAAGCATTTAAAGGCAGACATCATAACAAACCTTCAGGTAGGAAGGAAACCTCGTTCGCATTTATACTTAGGGAGGCATCCCAGTTAGAACAAAAGGAGAAAAAATTTTAAATTCCATTAGATACTGAATGCGTAACAATCAACATGGCCAGCTCTTGTTTCAGTGAATTGGAAACTGTACTACAAAAAGGAATAATTTTATTTTAATAGGATATAATACATTTGCTTGAAGGAAATGAATTTATTTCTCCTCGATCTTTGTTAACCCTGGCAAGAAGTCTAGTTTTGCTGGACGACTTAACCAAAGCTGAGAAATTCAAGGACTCTCACTTTGTAAAAACAGAAAAATCCAATTTGTTGACCCAAGCTCACAACATTCTTACTGAACAGGTGAGAATGCTTTTGTGTCCACAAGACTTAAAAACTTACTTTTTGTCTTTTTTCTTGCTCCAAACCATGTTAACTAATTGCTAATTGCAATGTTTCTTTTATAGATGCTAAATTTGGGAGAAACAATTGAATTTTCTTTATCAAATACTGAATATGCAAATCCATCACAACCTTTGAAAAATATCTATCTTCCTCATGTTCTGTTATTAGCCAAGATCAAAATGAGAATTGGTAAGAACATTTAAACATGTATTGCACTAGAGTAACTGATAAAAAATTTTAAGTTTTTCTTAGGCAGGTTCTCTTATGAGGACATTTAAAAGGTGCAATATTTGTGAATACTCAAGCTCCATTTATTTATTTAACAAATAGTTTTTGATCACTTACCATGTGCCAGACTCTGTGATGTATGGATGGTCTTTATGTATCAATAAAGCATGAAGTTGATTACAGTAATTATAACATGTGTAACCACTACTTGCTCTGAACTGTTTTTGCACTTTATCCAGACAATCATTTAGATTGAAATTATACCCACATAATCTACTTTAAAATTACTCTATATTTCAGCAACTTTACTGAAAAAAACATCCTGTCAACACAAAATACAAGTACATTTCTTAAATAAAACTTTTTTTGTCCACTAAATTGCTATCTACCTTCCTTAAATTTATGACAAACTGGTAAAGAAGGTTTTGGAGAGGAGTTTGTAAAAATGCATGATGTCTTTTAAGTTATAATTGATGCTATTAAGTACTTATATCTTTAAAAATGCTTAACATACTGTTCATGAACAAAAAACAACTGGCCTCACTCCTGTCTCAGGGGAGCAGCCTTCCCCCTGCCGATGCTGCCAGCCTTTTCCACCTTGCTGTGGTTCCAGCTCCCTTCCTTCCACCCCTCTCAGGGAACTCAGCACTTTTCCTCCTCTCTCGCATATATTCTTCCCTCCTTACTCAATATGTCCTTTTCCTTTGTTTCCTCAGTTTGTAAATATTTCCAAATCTCCACCAAGCAAAGTAAACCCACACTGAGCCTCTCTCACCTGAACAACACCCTATTCCAGTTCCAGCGGTACTGGGGAAGAGGGGGGCTTCTGCCCCACCCCTTTCTCTCCTCCCATTCACTCCTTATCTCACTTCAGCCTGGATTTGGACCAGAGAAACCACTCTTGAGGAGGTCACCACAGAATTAATTTACAATTCCACCGTATGATTTTCTGACCCTCATCAGCATTTGCTGTTGCGAATCAGTCACAACTTCCTGAGACTCTGCTCTCTTTATTTTTGGATTCTCAGGCACTGCATTCTCCCGGTTTTCCTCCTCCCTCCCTCTCTGGTTTCCTATCTTCATGACCTTTCTGTATTTTATTTCCCTAGTCCGTCCCTCAAATAAACGCTCTCCATTTATTTTTGCTTATAAGGCTTCCTACGATGTGGGCCAGGCCTACCCATCCCCCTTCCCACCCAGCCTTCCAGTCACCCTGAATCCCTGCAGGACCTTTGCACGTGTTACTTTCTCAGTTTGGAACAATCTACCCCAGAAACCCCACTCCCCCCACATCCTTCTCTCACCTCTCCCAGCCTCCATACGAATACACTTCCTCTAACTCTGTTCATCCTTTGGATCTCAGTTAACCATCATATCCTCTGAGAAGCTTTTCCTGATCCCCAAGGCTGGGTGAGGTGCCCCGCCCCCCTTCTAATTGATTATTCTTATTGTAACACTCATCACATTGGTTGTTAAGGACAGTTTACTTGTTTGAAGGCTGCATTAGAATATAAACCTTTTAAGGCAACAATTTTGTTTTGTCCACCTGATATCCCAGGCACGCAGCACAGTGCTTGAAATCAATCAATCAATCATGGTGCTTTCCGACTTCATTCATCCAGTAGACTTCTATGCAATCACTGATAATGATGTTGCAGAATAATTTTTATGCAATGGAAAGATGTTCACACTACATTGGAAAATGTACAAAACAGAAAATTACAAAATACTCATATTATGCATCATGATACCACTGGAAAATAAAGACAGGAAGGATTTATACCAAACTGCTCACAGAGACTCTCCTTGGCTGGTTGACTATGGATGATGTTTATTTTCTTCTTTTTGTTTATCTCTTTCCTTTAAATCTTCCACGATGAACGCACATAACTTTTGTAAAAAAAAATTTGGTTCAAGAAATATTCTTTAGTCAAGGTACAAATCTAATAAAAATTAAGCACTGAGCACCTAGCACCACTCTGGCACGTAGAAGATGCGCTCAGTAAATGTTAGATCCTTTTCAAATATTTGAAGAAAAATAAACTAGTGGACAGTGCTATGGAAAGAAGACTAACACACAGGCAGCAGAAACAGGAAAGCTGGGCAGAAAGTGCAGAACAAGCTGTTTAGACAGGGGCTCGGGCTCAGAAGGGCCCAGGCTTGAATCTTGGCATTACTACTTCTTAGTTGTCTGATCTTGGGAGTCATTTAAGATCTTAGAGTCTAATGCCTTATTGTCAAAATGAGGATAGGGCTACTTACCCTATATATTTGGAATAATTAAATGAGATAAAGTATATATCGTATTTCACAGTGCCTGGCACATAGGGGCCATGCAATAAATGGTAGTACTACTGCTGTTATTATTCCTTACATTTTACTTTGTCTTTACTACTTATTTTACTTTAGTTTCTTTATCTTTGTCAGTTTGATCAAGTTGTTTTTATCACCTTTTTCCTATTAATATTTTGGACATTTATCGTGCCTTTCCTTCCCCGGTCCTCAGACTCCGACATGTGGCCCCCTCCTCTCGTACCCAGATCCAACCGTCTCCTCTCGCCGAGAGGTTCTTACTGCTTCCCCTCTAGGCTGCCCCAGTCAGATGAGACATTTAGATGAATTTTGCTTTCCTACTTTAATCTCACCGTACAGAGATCTCCAGGTTTTTCCTCCTCTTCTATTCTCTCCAGCTCCTAGATTTTACTGAGATCATTTAGTACTTTTTGATGCAAAATATCTTTAAGTTTTTCCTTTGAACTATTTTTTCCCTTTTTAAAGAAACTCTATTTACGATTTGTAACATCCAGTCCAGTCATTCCACCACTGGGCAAGTGCTGCTGCTGCCTCTTCCTCCTCCTTTTTGTCCATCTTCAAAGTCTTTAGTCTTTCAGTCTCTGTCCTGCTTTACAGGCTGTTGATTGAATTTTTTTATTTTTCTTTTTGAGTGTTTCCCTCAGCTGATAGTCTCTCGGATTCTGTGTTCTCTGCAAATACCTTTCTTGCACTCTGCCGGGCGAATGATGTGCTGTCTCAACTCAGTGTCAGAGTCTTGGGGTGTGGCCTTTTCTCTCAGGATTTGATAGAGGTTATTCCATCATTTCTAGCTTTGAATGTTGCAAATGAGAACTACGGTGTCGGTTTAATTTTTCTTTTCTTTTGATAAGGAATTTGTTCTTTCTATCTGAAAACTTGCAAGATTTCTTCTTTT
>RJWJ010027936.1:0-21812 GCA_004363605.1 Indri indri
TTTTTAGTTGTCCAGATCATTTCTTTCTATTTTTTAGTAGAGACGGGGTCTCGCTCTTACTCAGGCTGGTCTCAAACTCCTGACCTTGAGTGATCCACCCGCTTCAGCCTCCCAGAGTGCTAGGATTACAGGCGTGAGCCACCACGCCCAGCCATAATTAGAGTTTTATTAGAGGACACAAATCAGGACCAGAGGATACAAATCAAAACATGAAGAGACCCAGAGGGCAATGTTTGGGAGGGTCTGAAACACAGAGCTGTGTCCTCTCCTTGGGCAATCAGGGCACATCACCCTTCTGGCACAGCAGTGTGTTCACCAAACAGGAAGCTTCACTGAGCCTTGGTGTCCAGAGACTCTGCAGGGGTTTTATTATGTAGATGTGATTGATTGAACTCAATCTCCAGTCCCCTTCCCCATCCCTTTCCCCTGCCTGGAGGTCAGGCTGGCCCAAGGTCCCCCCTTCTCATCCTGTGGTTTGCTTTCTGGTGACCAGGCCCCATCCTGAAGCTAAGTAAGGGCCCACCATGAATCTCATTACTGTAAACTCAGGTGTGAACCAAAGGGCTCATGAATAACAAAGATACTTGTATCACTCAGGAAACTCCACAGGCTTTAGAAGCTCTATGCCCAGAACCCAGGACAAAGACCAGACAGGTGTTTTATTATACAACAGTGTTAGATCTAGATGAGTCTTAAACATTATGCAGGTATGAGCGATATTGTTTTAAATGAGCAAGTGAAGGCTCAGATTTTCTACTTAGCTTACCCCTGGTGACAAAACCTATGTGGCAGAAACAGAAGGAGCACTAGAACAAAGGCTCTGTGGCTGCCTGCTGTGTCCTCTGGTGCCCGTGTCTCTTACCACATTAGCCTACAGTAAAATGCCCTCCTGGAGCTGTCTCTGTCATATGTATTTTGAGATGGCTAATTTGGAAATAAACACAAAATAATTCAACATTGGGTAGGACCCTCTCTTTTTCTTTTTTCCTTGTTATGAAGCAGCCTGGAGCTCCTTTACCTTGTCAAAATTGAGAGTTTCTTAAGGGTGAACATTTTGAGAGGAGTAAGGCTTTGAAGCATATGTGATGATGTTTTTTAAAAAAGTGTACCCTTTCTGTTGAACAGAGTTAAATTTTTGAATGACCGTTGACAGTTTTTGGCATTTCCCATCATGTGCTGTACTTATCCAAACCGGTAATTCCTATATGCCACCCTGCATAATGGTTTGGTTTTCAAGAGGATATATAGAAAACGTCTTGTCCTTGATGACATACTGTTCAGAGTCATTTCATCTTTCCCTTCATTGTTCAAGGGAAAAAGACCAACACTTCACATTTCCTGAAAATTCGTCAATCTATGATCCAAATGCCTTCATGAAAATGGTACTTAGTTTGCCCTTTGTAGACTTTTCTCCCTTGTTCTAAATAAGAAAAAAATCTTGCTCTCTCTGCTGATTCAACTGCAGGAGACAACTTGTGAGCCAGATTTAATGTTTGCTTCCACCATCACATGTGGCCATATCTACACGTTAGCAGGATTATGAAGTCTAGTGATCATTTGTGCTTGCAGATAATTGTGGCTTATATTCAAGGCCTATTTTGGCTTGATTTCAATTGTTTCTACTTTCTTGCCTGTCTCCATATAGACACTAAGACTTCTTGTTTCTCTTCATTATCTTTTTTATTTTTCTTTGTCCTACTTTTCTTCACCCTAGATATTAAAATATGGTGAGAGATTTTAGCTTTTATTATTATAAAAAAATATAAATCTTGACTCATTCATCCTACATAATATTGCTACCTACTTTTTTAAATAAACATCACCAATTATGACATTCCTTCTCAAAAAATTTTTTGTGATCTTCCATCGTTTTCCATTAATTTAAAAATGAAATACAAATCTAGCCTGGTATTCAAGTTCTCTCATAAGAAATTGTTTCCTAGTGTTATGTTATTTCTTCCATATATGTTTGATCTGCTTCCAAAAAGTTCTATAGTATTTTCCATACCTCTGTCAATGTTTTGCCAATTGTTTTCATTATTTCTATTGTCTAAAATAAAATCTCCTCAACTGACAAAATTTTGTCATCTTCAAGTTCCAGCTCAAATGCTGTCTCTGCCAGAAAATCATTTATTCTGTCCCTCTTACCTTTCTTTCTTCTTTCCACAGACAACAGACTTTTACTGATAAACTACTATGTTAGGCACAGCATCCATTGCTGGAAATACAGTGGTGAATAATGTACCAATAGGGGCCTCCTGCCTTCAAAAATTGTAAAGCCCAGGGAGAGGAGATAGAGGAGTACAACAAAGTATAAAGAATGTTATATGCTACAAGGAGAAAGTACAAGGTTCTATGGGGACACATAAAAAGGGAACTTGGCCCAGCCTTGAGCAATGAAAGAAAGATTCTAAGAAAAAGTAATATCTATGCCAAAGCTGGAATAAGAAGGAACCACATGTCAAGATAAAGAATAAGGAACAGGGAAGAAGGATCCACGCAGATGGAAAACATGTGTCAAGGCCCAAAGGTGAGAAAAGGCACAGCATATTTGAGGAATATACAGAATTTACAAATATTCTGAGCATAAAATGAATTATAGGAGTAATGAAAACTGACACTGAGAGGAAGAGCTTATTTCAGGTGTTATTGGCAATGGTAGAAAAGCTTATCCAATAGAAAATTGGATTTATGGATCAAGAGAGGAGAAAGATTTCAGTTAAAAATATGGATTTGAGAATTTTTAGTTTCTAATTTAATAACAGAGTATGATATCACTTAAGATGAGTATGCAAAAGTGGGGACTTAAAACAATCCTGAAAATACATTAGTATTTAAGGAGTAGTCTTGGAGTAGTCTAAGATGGAAAGGCCAGAGTAGCGGGGGCAAAATCAGAGAGTCTGATAGCACAATAGCAAGAAACAAGGGAAGGCTGGTCAATAAAGGAAAATGCTCCTAAAATGTTATGTAAGTTAAGGAATGAGATGTGCCCATGACTTTAGCCAAAATGAAATCTGTTGAGAGCTCTAGAAAAAGCATCTTCAATAGACTGGTGGAGCTGAAGTATCACTGATGGCCTTGGGTTGAGATGAGAGTGGAGGTAAGATGGCAACACTGCAAGTGAGAACTTTCACAAGAAGGATGGCTGTGAAGAGGGGGAAAGAAGGACATTGGCAGCTAAAGGTAAATATGGGTCGAGAGAAGGAGGTTTATGAAAGAGATAATATTTTTACATAGTATAGAGAAAGATCAGGTAGAAAGGTTAAAAATACAGGAAAGAAAAAAAAAAAAACAACAAAACTCCTATCATGTAAGTCCATGGAAAGAAAACAAAACAGAACAAGAGAGACAAGAGACTAATTACCTATGTGTAGCCAACAGGAGATTCGGAAAATTAGTTGTGGATTCCCAGTAATGTACAGGTTTGGGAGCAGGGAGTTGGGGAAATCCTTGCCTGATGAATTATACTCTTTGCAGATTTCCATTATATTTTGCTTGAGGCTCCTTTTAGCACTTACTACATTGCCTCATGGTTTTTGGTTTACTTGTTCTATCTCAACCAGATCAGTACTGTCCAAGAAAATTATAATGTAAGCCACAAGTGTGAGTCCCATACATAATTTTAAATTTTCTAGTAATCACATTAGGAAGAATTTAAAATGAGGAAATCAATGTTGATAATGTATTTTATTTAACCAACATATTCAAAATATTATCATTTTGACACATATTCAACACAAAAACTATTAATGGTAATATTTCACATTTTTTTGTACTGGACCTTTGAAACCTGGTGTGTATTTAACATTTATATTACATCTCAGTACAGACCAGCCATGTTTCAAGTGCTCAGTAGCCACGTATACATAGTGACTACTGTATTGGACAGTACAGATACAGATGGTAAGTACCATGAGAACAGATACTATTAATATTACTTCCCTTCACTTTTAATCCCTTTTGTTCACTTAATAGTTACAATTGGAATTATATAAAATGAGAACATCTACCAAGGTAGTCATAGGGTATTCAGTAATTTCTTAAAGTACAGCCATGTGCTACATAATGATATTTCAGTCAATGACAGACCTCATATATAATGGTGGTCCCATAAGATTATAATGGAGCTGAAAAATTCCCATCACCTAGTGATGCTGTAGCCATCCTATCATGGTCACATAATGCATTACTCATGTGTTTGTGGTGAGTTTGGAGGAAACTAACCTACTATGCAACCAATCTCTTAAAAGTATAGCACATAAAATTCTGTTCATTACCTAATACTTGACAATGATAATAAACAGCTATGTTACTGGTTTATTTATTTACTATGCTATACTTTTTATTGCTATTTTAGAGTATATTCCTTCTACTTATAAAAAGAACTGTAAACAGCCTCAGGCAAGTCTTTCAGGAGGTAGTCCAGAAGGAGACATTGTTATCAGAGGAGATGACAACTCCACACCTGCTATTGCCCCTGAAGATCTTCTAGGGGAGACAAGATGTGGAGGTGGAAGACAGTGATATTGATTATTCTGACCCTGTGTAGGCCTATGCTAATGTGTGTGTTTATGTCTTCATTTTTAACAAAAAGTTTAAAAAGTAAAACAAAACAAAACTTATATAGAAAAATGCAAAAATGCTTACAGAATAAGTAAAGTATTTTTGTAGAGCTGTACTATATGTTTGCGTTTTAAGCTAAGTGCTATTACCAAAGAATCAAGAAGTTAAAAAAATAAAAACTTATAAAGTAAAAAAGTTACAATAAGCTAAGGTTAATTTATTATTGAAGAAAAAATTTTTTTTTATAAATTTAGTGTTGCCTAAGTATATAGTATGTATAAAGTCTACACAGTACACACAGTAGGACACAGTAATGTCCTAGGCCTTCACATTTACTCACCACTCACTCACTGACTCATTCAGAGCAAATTCTAGTCCTGCAAGCTCGATTCATGGTAAGTACCCTAAACAGGGGTACCATATTTTTATCTTTTATATTGTATTTTTACTGTACCTTTCCTATGTTTCAATATATTGAGATACAAATATTTACTATTGTGTTACAATTGCCTATACTATTCATTACAGTAGCATGATATCCAGGTTTGTAGCTTAGGAGCAATAGGCTATGCTATACCATATAGCCCAGATGTGTAGGAGGCTATGCCATCTAGGTTTTTGTAAGAATCTATGGTATTCAGTGATGAAGTTGCCTAATATCACAACTCTTAGAACATATCCCCATCGTTAAGTGATGCATGACTATAAAATTAATTGATCCAGTAAATAAAAATCAGCAATATCTACATAGTGTTTGTCAGTGTTGGTGCTAGAAAACTCATCTTTTTTTCTCTTCAGAGACATTTAGGAAATTGAGCTCATCTTCAGAAACAAAAATGATGCTATGTCAATTTGAGCAGCCTAGATGGGATTAGGAAGCATCCTGACCAAATCAGAGTCTGTTGCTCTAGCCCAGGTTTTCTGACTTCTGCCTTTCCAGAAGAGGTCTGGTTCTGTGAGTATAAATACAAAATCCATCCGATTTGGTATTACAGTAGTTTGTCTTCTTTCTAGTAAACTGGGCCTTCTCCCTGAAAGGTGGATGGTCTGGATTAATGGAAGAGCTGGAGGATAGCCTCACCATTGGCTAGCTACACTCAGGAAGCAAATAAACATCAAAGACTTTCTTCTCAGATAATAGTCTACTTTTGCTTAGAGATATATCCCTGGTAGTGTCAATGTGCTACGTGAATAAATGAGTCATGGAATCATAGGATGTTGGAGTTTGAAAGGACCTTAAAGATCATCTTGTTAGCATTTCTATACCTTGCTCTATCCCGATTCTTATTTTACAGGAGAGGAAGTAGTCATAATATCACATTTCTTCTGATCTTGAAAGCCGAGTTGAGACCTGGCATAAGGTTTTCTCTAGAATCCATTTTCATTAAAAGTGTGTTCCATCGGGGGGGAGGGGGGGGTTAGGGCAACATATGTAACCTAAACATCTGAACCCCCATAATACGCTGAAATAAAAAAAAAAGAAAAAAAGAAAAAAAAAAAGTGTGTTCCAGACCAGACCGAATGCATGTTATACCTTACAGAATAATTCTTGCATATGTGGCTTATATATTTACAACTAATGAAAAATCTCTCTGCATGGAGTCTCTTCTTCTAAATAGTTAAGCTTTATGTATTCTTGAAGCATCAAATGTGTCCCTTTAAATGGATTCTCCCATTTATTTTAAATTTCCTAAAATAAAAAAGATCCCCGCTATGTATGGACTTCTTTGTCAGTTCCTGCCACTGTACTCCCAGCTGTGGCTACTAAAGAGCTCCCAGCAGATTGCTCAGCTTTTCCTAATCCCTGAATCATTAAGATTCAGGCCTGGTGGTATATTAGAAACTAATTCTCCACCAGCAGGAATAAGAAAATTAGTCTGTAGCCCTATGCCAGGTGTCCCTTTTCTCCCAAGGACTGCATCAGCACCAAGCTGAGATTTCTTTCTCTCACCACCCTCCCCCATCTTCCCTCTGCATTTCTATTCCATTCTAAGGAGCTGCTTACCCTCCTGGGCCTCTTGCAACAAACCTCAACCCCAAGCCAAGATTTTTATGGCTCTGTCCCTCCTTCTAGCTCCCACAGGTCTTTTCCTCTGGAGTCTGCTTTCTCCTCCCTGCATCGTCAGTTTTCGTGGCTGCCCTGCTTAAATCCCAGTGGAGCTCCCTGAAAGCACGGATCAGTTCCCTCACCTAGTATCAGGTATGAAACCAATCCCTGTCTGACATCCCTTGCTTCACTTTCTTTAAAGCAGAACTTTTAGAAACCTGGCCCAAGCCTATAGTATTCACTGTATTATTCTAGATCTAGTGATTTCCCCCCTTAGACCCTCTTTCCCTGAAGTTATCACATCCACCGTAGGATTATTCCTCTTAGCCTTGATTTCCTTGTTTCCAGACAGCTTCCTTCTCTCCACTACTCTACTGCTGGGCACAGTTCAGCTGAGGCTGAAATTGTACAGAATATCAGATTCTGGCCATTTGTCAGAAGAAGAATAAGAAATACTTGTTTGTGCTATAATACAGTATTTAATTTCAGTAATCCTAAGAGTTTTTCTGCAAGGTTATTATACTTTTATTGTCTTTGATGGCTACCTTACCAAGAAAAATTGAACATCTGTCTAATTTTAAACATCTAGTTTAAAAGGCACTATCAAAACTGTCTATACTATACAGTCTCATAAAGATGAGAAAAGAGATTCTAATGCGGTGAGTTCTGTTTATGCAGAAAATCACAGATACTTAGGTTAATTGAGTAAGAACAGAAAGCCATGCCATATAGTACCATTGACTGTTTTTTATTTTTGCCTTCACATCTTTTTTTTTTTTTTGCTTTTTTGATGCTAAGAAGAAACCTACTGTACAAAGACATATTTTTTTTAAGTGTAGAAATCTATATTATCAGGAATGTGCACACTAGAATACACCATGGCTCCATATATTTAATATTAGCCTGAAGAGACTTCATCATATATTAGGCTGCAGGAAAAAAATGTGTTTATATAGCCATCTTGAAAATTGTCAGACAATATATCAGTCAAAGGATGTCATATAAAGTAAAACATTAAGAAGAATATTTATGGGATTTTTGTGCTGTCCTAGCATTACAATTCCAATAAATCATTCTGCAGCATGTACCCCTCTTTCCTTCCTGCCTTTGTAAAAGTTGTGCAGCCTAATAGATTGCTAGAGCTGGAAAAGTCAGAAGCCTGATAGAATCCTGAATTGGAGGGTAGTCATTAAACTGCCACCTTGTGAGATGTTACTCCCTAGCCTATGAGCACCAAACTGACATTTCCCCTGTGTACATTTGCATGAAATTAAAGCTAGTTTGTTACAGAGAAATGGCTGCATAATTTTCAAAGGCATTCTAATTCCCAAATAGCACTAGAAAACTGCAAATTAAAAAGATACCAAGTGGTAGTAGTCATTTTGACAATGTATTGACAATGAACAGTTAGAGATATCACGCTAGCGGTGTGGATTTAAGAAGTACTGTTAAGTAAGTAGTATTATAGCAGCTGGGAAGCTCTCCTGCCCTTTCTGGGGCTTTCCAGATTTGTGTTGATTGTTATGTCAGGCTCCATATCACCCTTGGTGAGTGGTAAGAAGTCTAAGTAAGTCAGCAGGTTTCATTCTGGCTGATGTTCCATTTAAGGGGGGATGTGAAATAGTGAAAAAGATTTCAAGGTGTGCTTTCTAACAGTTCCTCTATGTGGGCAACATTGTAAACTTACCATTAAAAAGCACCTTTTTTGTGTTTTAATTTTTACCTTGGATAGGTTCAGCAGTTGCTGCTGGGTACTGAGTCAGCCTGAGGTGCTAATGAATTCACAACTTAGAAGGAAAAGAAAAGGAAATGGACTTGGGTTTTGAGTGTCATTAATATTCAGTCCAGAGCTTTCACAGTGGAGTCCCCTGGCCAACATGACAGACAGATATGCAGGACAGCTACAAATTCAGGAGGGGAGGGTACTACCCAGGTCCCTGCCTTCATTCATATTTCATCCCTGTACATTAGGCCTTGCAAAAGAGAAAATGGTAAGAACCTCTAGGTTTTTATTTTCTTATTCTTCTTCCCAGTTTAGTTGTGCATTTATACAGAGGTGGGAATGGATGTCCTTCTCTTATTTGAAAAAATCTCATATCTTCTCTTCAGAGTTCCTAGGATAGCAGGAACAAAATGAACAACAACAACAAAAAGCCACCACAAGACTGAAAATAAGAAATTGGTGCCATATATAAAAGGTAGCTAAATATGACACAAATATTCATTCCTTCTATGTTACTCTATTGTTTAAGAAAGCCACACCCGATTATATAGCATTTTTCTGCAATGTTATAAACATTGCAAAATCTAAGCTACAGATTTGCAGTGAAGACATATTCTGACTAATCTGTAATTCAGTATAGTGAGCATGATCGATATCGCCATGACCCTGCATGAAAATCGTGTATATATTTTTAATTACCAGTTAATATGCTTGCTTCCTCAGTTAAAACACGTTCCTTATATTTCCAAGTTTTTCCTAATTAAAGCATTTTAAGTGCCATGTGTTTCAAACCAGCTTCCTTAGATCAAGTTGTAAATTTACATAAGTGCACATTAATGTAAAATTTATCAACATTTAACTTAAAAAAACCAAATTGGCACAATAGAATTTGCATACGTAATGTAAAACTGTTCAAATAATGTCGGTTTTCATGCATTTATTAATTTGTATAGTACTCACAAGTGGCACAGAAATGGAAAGGATAGAAGTGTTACCTAGGACTAGAGCTGAAGATAAAAGGTCATAATTCAGAGCTCCCAACCCATTTGTGGTCTCACAGTTGTTCTTTGACTTTTCTGAGTATGAATGTTTGTAAAATAAACATGTGATAATCACATAAGTACTATTATTCCTGCATTATTACAGAAAACTGTATAAAGAACCTGGCTAAATTACAGCTCCAAATATTTCATAACACTATCCTTACTGACTCTTCAACTGTTCTGTGAGGTTTTTAAAGACAAAGACCATGGCTAAATAGTCCCTACATCTATCGTGGTGACTGGCATATGGTAAACACTTGATAAGAATTATCGAATTAGTGGACGAAAGCTCCTTGACTTTCCAGTCAGACCTAAGGTCAGAAACTGGTTATACCAGATATGATCCAGGCAACCTTGAGTCAGTTACTCAAACTCATTGTGCATTGGTTTTAGCATCAAGGAAAAAAAAGAAAAGAAAAAAAAAAAAAAAAGGAAGCTACTTCTTAAGGTAATTATTAAATAAAAGTAACTTACATTAAAAAGGATGGCATATTTCAGGACTCAAACTACGTAACTTCTTTTCCCACTTCCCACCCTCTACATTGCTAACGCATGAATTGGAATTCAAGTCCTAAGTGAGAGAAACTTGCTAATACATGCCTCTTCAATCTTTCCTGCAGTCTTTCTTTCCTTTGACATAAAAGTGTGAAGAGAATTTGCAAGGGAATAGGAAAAGTGAGTATTCAGAGAAGGGAGAGGGAAGAAAGAAGAAAAAAAATGTTGACTTGGCCTTTGGACACTCCAGGGATTGTGGGAAATGCTTGCTTTCATGCCAGGGGTAGGCACCCTGGATGAGAGGCAAAGTCTCAGAGCAGGTGATGTGTGTTCCTGCACTACGCTGCTTCTTTCGGCACTACCAGTCCTGACTCTACTGGTCTGGTCCTTGACTTCTCCAAGGATCCACAGGCTATTTCCAGTACACCCTGCTGGGGCATCTTGCTTATCACTTCCTTTTTCCTATTTCCCTTGAAAACCTTTCTTATAAGCTATACGGTACTTCAGGCCTCTACTTTTCTTTTGCTGATCTGATAAATTCATCCCTTCTAGGAAAGCTTTTAAGCAGACAATGAGTTAATTAAATCAAGTTTTTGTTTCAATGTTAGTATTTCTAGAAAACATGGCAAGCTTTTGATGAGAGGTTTTTGGCTGGTGTTTCTCTTGCCACATAAAACCACAGATTTTGTGCTTACTTGTGCTGACACTGTTGAATCTTGAAGCTGTTGGTGGGAGCTGTTTTGGGCTTTGAGGAGCTAAAAAACTCTAGAGAGGGAATTCTTTCTCATTTGCAATGAAAATAGCTATATTGACTTTTTTTCCTGGCCATTAAAGCAACCTATTATGCGTATTATACCAGTACGGATTAGATACAGGAGGAAAGAAGGTAAAATAAGACCCCTATCTACTCTTTTTAACATTTTAGAATGTGTATTTTTTTCAGCATTTTTCACTGCTAATATACAAGAAAACTGACTCATATTTTACTTTCTGTTTTCAATACACAATATATTATGGAGAGATTTCAATGTCAATAAAGATAGAACTACATAATCATTTTTAATGGCCACATAGAATTCTACTGCATGTCATTTTACTCCTTTCAGACTACTGTAACAAAAATCCCATAAGCTGAGTAGTTTATAAACAACAGACACTTATTTCTCACAGTTCTGGAGCCTGGGAAGTCCAGATTTAGTGTGTGGCGAGGGCTTGCTTTCTGGTTCATAGACGGTGCTTTCTTGCTGTGTCCTCACGTGGTGGAAAAGGTGAGAGTTCTCTATTCCGCCTCTTTTATAACGGCACTAATCCCATTCGTGAAGGCTCTATCCCTATCACCTAATCACCTAACACAGGCCCTACCTCTCAATACTATCCTAATACCCTCTGAGGGGTTAGGATTTCAACATATGAATTCTGAGGGGACACAAACATTCAAACCATAGCACATGTTAATATCATAATTTCTTTAACCATTTCCTTATTAGTGAGCATTGTGTTTGTTTCCAATTTTTTGTTCTTATAAGCAAAACTCATGGACTTTCTTTAAAATACAACTTTGGTATTAATCTGATTGTACTCTGATATATAATTTTGGATTATATTCTTAGTTGATTTGTTAGGTCTAAGAGGATATATACTTAGAATTATGATTCATTTTACTAGGTTGTCCTTTTAAATGTCTGAGCCATTTATCCTTTCCACTAAAAGAATGTTTAATGGATGTAGTCACTGATACATACACACACACCCCCACCACACCCACACAGTAATAACCAAATATATTTTGGTGTTTGTAAAATGCTTTCACATTCATCGGACCGTTTGACTCTTATAACTATCCTGTGACTCTTACAACTACCCAGCTTTTACAGGTGAGTCAACTAAGACAACCCGGTATATGCATTTCCTTGATGGTCCAGCAAGTGCTGCTTCTAGGGTCCTTTCATTATCATCTTTCAAGAAGGCTTAGTCCATTTTGTGCAGCTATAACAGAATACCTGAGATTAGGTGATTCACAAAGAACAGAAATTTATTTCTTACAATAATAAAGACCAGGAAGTTCAAGATCAAGGGCCCATCATCTGGAGAAGGCCTTCTTGCTGCATCATCGCAGGGTAGAGGGCAGAAGGGCAAAAGAGACGGAGAGAGAGTAAGAGGGAGGAAAACTCCTCCTTTTTTATAACAAACCCATTTCCAAAATAATGGCATTAATCTCTTAACTGCCTCGTGCCTAATCGCCTCTCATTAGGGCTCACCTCCCAACACAGTTGCATTGGGGATTAAGTTTCCAACACATGTTTTTATGGGATACATTCAAACCATAGCATGGAGGTAAGATGATATCTCATTATATTTATAGTTTGGATCCAATATTTTAAAAATCCCTGGTCTCTGCAACAAAAAAATAGTAGGTGCCAATTGGCTTTTCATTTACATATAATTTGCATCTAGTTCTTTGAATGTCATGGTGCACAGAAATCCTCTTAGCCCCTTATTAGGAAAAGCCACCTTTTTTGGTAAAAATAACACTCAAAACTCTAAGGCTGGCACTGGTAAGATACTTTATTACTAGAAAAGAGGATCTAAACTACCCAGTGCCACTCTGCCTCTGAGGGCCACCTCCCCCATGGATTTTCTTACTAATAGTGCTGCCATTTCAATAATGCCCATGTGACTTGATTTATCTTTTAATACTCTGATCATAGCCTTTCGTTTGATACCTATAACACAGCTGAGACAAGTCTGTAATAGTTAAGCAACAAACTATTAAAGGGAAAGCAACAGATGATACATGCCATGTTTTATTGTGCCGTTATGGATACTTGTAAATCTAATGTAAATTATGGATTCTCTTAATGATTAAACTACACATAAATACTCATGTAATACATTTTGTATGTTAATTAATAAAATCGATAGACTCGCTAGAGTCTAAACGTGGACCTCAATTATCAATCTCAAATTCTTTGCTGGAGATAAATCTGATTTAAAAAACTATATCTGACTTTCTTTGGTTATTGTTGATCTCTTCAAAATATGCATTCTTTCTTGAATATTTCTTTATCTTATTAGCCAGAACCCAACACTGCATCCCTATATACCTAGACTCTCTAAAGTATAGATCAAGAGAGGCCAATACTTATTATTACCCTAACTCTAAGTTCCCTTCCCAAGAGGTTTACAGTTTCTTCCTTGACTTCACCTATCAACCAATGCCCTGGTTCTACACAGACATCAGAAAAACAGCTGTTTCTATATAACACAGCCATCATAGCACACATACAACAAAAACAGATAAACTCTCACAGAGCTCAGGTGGGACTGACTTTCCATTCCTACTCTTGTTTTCTGTTTTCTTCAACCCCTTTCTAAAGTTTGATGTTGTTTCCTTTCTGTTTGCTGAAAGAATTTAAAGTTCTGTGTTATTTTGTAGTCTAAGAGATTTCATAACTTGAGAAACTTTGTATCTGAAAACAGTTGCTAGGAGACACCGGCTAAACAACGATAAATCAATAAACCTGTGGTTTTATGTTCCCTGGAAGTAGAGGAATAGTGTGTCCTTTTGCAGATGAGGATATACTAAAGAGAACTGAGCAACTACTCAGAGACAAGATCTTCTAGTTCTTAGCAGAGGATGAGAGAGAATGAGAAAGATCAGCATAACAAAGATATTTTCTGAAAAAGGAACTTCCGTGAAGATATTGAAAACCTGGGTTTGATGCAGAACTTAAGATGAGAGTTGATATTAGAAGAAGGAGTTGGTTTCCTCTAAAAGCAGATAAAAATTTCACCAGGAGGTGATGAGTGAGGTTTGCAGTTTAGATCATTTTACCAAGATAATTTGCGCAAGTCCACAGTGTGGTGCTGTGAAGGAGTGAATGCCTCTGTCTCATTTAGTAATTTAGTAGAGCAGTTATTCTCAATTTCCTTATTTTTAAGCCCAATGAAATTTGTTAATTCCCTCCCCCCAAAAAACCCCAGCTGTTGAGTGGGGCTTATAATGTAAGTTCCCCTTTTGTGCCTCATAATTCTAGGGCTAAGCTAAAGGAAGGCTTTACCTTCATTGTGTGATTTCAGGAAGAATAAAAGGACAACCCTACTTTTTTTTGTTCACTCATTCTGTCTATGCTTGAATTTCCTCAATTATAACTCTCCTTGTCTACTGAAAGACTGTGAAATGTTAAGCATGCACTATTTGGAAGAAAGGAAGGAAGAAAGGGAAGGAAGAAAGGAAGGACGGATGGACAGACTGTGGTAAAGGGTAATACTTCATTCTTATCTAACAAATACCTTAGAAAAATTAGTTGCTGCAGTCTGAGTAGGGACATGAGCTGGATGGATATTTGGGAAAAGGTTGAAATTCTGAGAGGGGAAATAGGTTACTTACTTCAGCAATTTTATCAGAGGTCAATCAGGCCAGACCTCTAAGGATCATATGAACTCTGAGAGGCAGAAAAGGAAATTAAAATATCCAACTTGGGAGGCCAGTTTGGGCTGTTCACTTATTCCAGCACAGACATCAGTACTTTGCAGCTTTGGTCTCCACAGGCACATTTCATCTCAGTTGCCTCTAGTTACTAATGTTTTTAAAACTTTACACTTTTTCAGTAATTTAGGCTCTTGAATAGCACTTTTTCTAAATCTGTACCATGGAAAACCCCACCACCATACAAATAGCCGTGACCCAAGCATTATTTGCAAACATCTCAAGGCAAAGGGTGATTCCTTTGTCTTTTGTGCCCTTTAGTGTCAGTTTGTAAAAGCCTCCGTGGGCCTGTGACCCCAGCATCAGGCCTTACTTAACACTCAGCTCCAGGAAATCTCTGTGTTGCCCTCCAGGGTTAGGTGACAGGATGTAGTGCTAAATGTTTTAGCCTTGGGAGAAAGCTGGATTCTGGTTGTGACTGTGCTCTAACATTTTGACTTTGGCAGGTCACTTTTCCTATTTGGGACATAGTTGCTCCATCCATACGAGGAGGATTCATTCATTCTTATCAAGCAGTAGCTTACTATGAGCCTACTGTGCGTGGGGCACTGTGAGTCTAGATAATTCTTAACTCCTTTTTTGATCTATAATCCTTCGGCTTTGTTTTTCCTCCTGAGCCCAGGCAGGTCTCATTATTGAGTCCAATCTGCTAGCAGGTATCATGTCTCTGTATCCAGTCAAAAGATTCCTTCTTTCCCAATTGGTCTTATAGGCTCTATATCCAATCCTCACAGAGACTGGATTTTCTCTGTGATTTCCAGTCCCTCTGCTGTGCCCTTACCTCTCTGCCTCTGCTTGTTAGTTGCTATTTGAAACTCTATTTCTTGTTGTCCTTTCTCTGCTTAAAAAGACACTTTGGCCTGGCCCTGGCCCTGAGTTCTTGAGATCTACACCCTGGTTTTCCCGTAGATTGGCCAGGGTCTCAATCCCTGAATGGTCATCCTTCCAATAATCCACCCTGCCTTACTTCTGTAGCCAAGATCGTCTCCACTGAACACACCTGGGGCTGGCTTTCCCTCAACAGAGTGATTCTGCCACATCCTAATCCCGGTTCTGACAGGACTCTGATTAAATACACCAATCAAAAAAATAGAATATGCTTATGGCAAATCTTTAGGCAAATACAGCCTACTTGGGTTGGTTTGTTTTGCTGCTTATCTAAGTAAAAATGCCAAACAGCAAATGCTCCCTATTCTAGCTGGTAACAAACCTGAAGGGAACTAAGTGCCACATTTCTGTTGCCTCATCATCCCCTTTTCTCTGTCTCCTTTTTGTTTTGATTCTGTGTCAAATATCTGTCTGTGTATCATTCTTGTTCCTCCCAAGCTTTGGCTCTCTTTGGAGCTTTGGTTTTAGAAACGTGCACACATATATATGCAATTAAATGCAGGCTTTGACTTTTCGCCTGGGAAACTGGAAGGATAAGGTGAGCTAAGCTTTTAATTACAAGTACCCATTCTGGGAGGCAGGGAGTTTGAGCTTCTGACAGCTACCAGCGCTCAGCCTAATCCCATCTTTCAGAGAAGAAAAAGAAAAAGCCCACATGTGTCTATCTACAAAAATGTTGACTTAATATATTCAACATTTCTTAAATATTTGCTAAAGTCTGCTTTGAAACCGGGAAAAGTATTATTGTTGTTGTTAAGTTGAAAGCTTTATATAACTATGAGTCTTTGATTCCTCTAAGGTTATTCTACCTCCATTTTAAAGTTGACTCTTGATATACAGAAATGCTAGTATTCTGCACTTTTATAACTGCTTTCAACCAGAATCCCAAATCTCTTTACAAATACTAATTACTGTGGTCTAATATCACTGGAAATTGTTAAATATGCTCCAAAGAGGTTAAACACTTTAAATCCCGATTTACAAATTAAAAACTAGAATGTGGAAAAGCTAAGCTGCATTTGGGGATTTAAATAGGGTTTTGGTTGAAACAACTGGAAATGACAGCTGTCAACCCAGTCCCCTAGTCCTTGAACTCATTTGATATCCTACACTTCTTGAATTATTAGACATGTAGAAAGACAGGTTGCCATTGTGAATTCAGACACTGAGGATCTCTTTTTCTCCAAATAATATATAACAGCTAAAAATATTACTGATGGTGGTGGCATCTTTCCAGGTCAAAATTTAAAATGTATTTTTTCTTATGTAAGTCATTCTTTAAAACCAGGGATTATAATCAGTGAAATTATTCCTCCCTTTTTGGACAATTTCTAGATATCCACCAACCAGATTCATTTTTGTGAACTTAAAAAAGTAGAGATAGATGTATATATCTTATGTATATATATGTATCTGTACAGGCATATATCATATATGCATATATATCATATACATATATACGCACACAAAATAAAGCAAAAATCATTTCCATTTAAAAATCTTGATATAAGGACCAGATTGATGAAAGTCTCTTGTGTGTTATGCAAATGTATGTCAGCATATTTCTAGCATTGCCTTCTTATCTCTAAAGGCTTGTCTGTATTTAGGGTTTTAGTGAAGCAATAGGACATAACATCTATACCTGTGAGCTCATAGTCTAACTTCACCTCAGTATTACCTTATTATTCATATATTTTCCCCATTGGTATTAACTGATCAACACTTCAGTGCACATATAGTAGTAACATTCATCGGATGTCAGGCGGGGGGAGGGGGGAGGAGGGGATGGGTATATTCATACCTAATGGGCGTGGTGTGCACCATCTGGGGGATGGGCACGCTTGAAGCTCTGACTCAGGTGGGGCAAAGACAATGTATATAACCTAAACATTTGTGCTCCTGTAATATGCTGAAATAAAAAAAAAAAAACAAACTATCGAGCTAGAGGTACGTCATTGGCGAAACTGCAAGGAGACATACATAGACTAACTGGAAGACTAGAAAGTGTGTCTAATGAATGAGCCTGATCTTAGAATAGGTAATAAATGATAAGAATTTTATTAGGACTTTCGAAGTCATGAGGGAAACAGAAATGACATCAAGAGATATCACAATAGATATTTAGAGGGTGAGAGTAAAAATACGCAATATGTTCTACTATGTAAAGGTGGAGAAATTAAAAGACTGCCACTGGCACAAATGAATTTTTATTGGGGTTCCAAAGATGCCTTGCTGATGCAACAAACAAGTGTTGTCTCATTTCCTCCTGAGCTACATCTTAGAACCTTGGACTCTTCGTGTCTGAATCCAAGGAAAATGTTTTCCTACCTGAATGTGAATCAAATAATGAATTTAGATGGCTGCTTTGGAAGTGAGGGATGTTATGTAGAAGAGACATTGGTTGGTAAATGGGTAAGAGGCCAATAAATATTTCATTTGGCTGGCAGAACACTCTTCATGCTTGTCAAATAATTGTGGCAATTTATTAATAATTCCTGTTCACAACTTCATTTATTAGAATTTCTTTTTTAATTTTAAAATACTCCCAAGTATCGCCAGCATGAAGTGCTGATTATAACCTAATATTTCTCTACCAAAAATAATTTCTCTCAAAATTTACTTTTAGTTAAAAAATGATCTTGAATTTTATGGTCCCAAATTCTACATGTTAAATGCCATTCTTTAAATTGAAGTGATTCCTACCCTAGTCCAACATTAGGAAAATGGTAAAAATTTTGTTCCTATTCCACACTAGGTTTTGTCACATGATCATAGGCATACATGACCTTAAACCCAGATCTTGTAGACTCCTGGCTTCAGGTTTCCTTGATTCTGTCTGACAATTGCACAATTTGGACATAGACAATATGTGAGGATTAAGATAAATTTGAGCTATATATGGCTTATATCTGTATTTATATACCCATATCTCCGTATGACATGAGTTATCTATATGACATGAGTTAATTGATGAAAAGCATATTAAAGAGTTTCTGGACCATGGAAACTCTTCAATAAGTATTATCTGTCTCTGTTGTTGTTGTTACTGTTGTTTCATTTGTTATTTTGTTGTGATTGTTATATGACATAATTACCTTCCTAGGGAAGTACGAACCATGATTTGAAGGAAGACAGGAGTCTGCATAATTGAAAACTTAGATTGGAGCATCACACACCAAAAGGCATCCGAACTGACTCTCCCCCAAACAGGAGTGCTACACCTCATTGAGGGCTGGCATCTTTCACCCCAGAGGGCTCCTCTGTGATTGACAGCTCTATTTCTGATGCTGTCTCCAAGGAAGGAGCTGAAGGCCATTTTGAATATGGACCGTTGTGTTTGACCCTCTGTTCACCTTGGAACAGGCACTCTTTATGGAGGATGGGTTTTTGGTCTGGCCAGGTATTAGCAGGCTTCATAGAATAAGCTACAAGGAGACATCCCTGTGATTCTTACCTGGGGCTTTTACTTTGGCTTGATGAAGCCCTAGAGATTCTGGTACTGCCTGATAGCTGCCGGTCCACATGAGAGAAGGCCTATATCTAGAGTTAACCAGCATTCAGATTGGTGTATAAAGAAAGTGAAATTTTATCTGGCTTGGAACTAAGCTTTGTACCGGAATGAGCTCTGAGTCATACTCCATAAGCCTGGGGTTATTATCTACTATCACACATGTGAATAAGCTCTCCATCTTGTCACTGCCTATGTACCATCTTCTCTGATTTTTCTCATCACTACAGTTCATCTCTCCAGTCTCCGGGCTAGGCAGTTTATTCTACCTGCTCCCATCATCATTTATACTGAGAGTATGTACTGTTAACTGTCAGATTACATCTGCCAAATTCCTCATGGCTGTTTAGATCATGGGCTTTGGAATCAGCCCATCTTGGCTTCATGTCCCTTTTCTAACTTGCTGGTTGGGTGAATTTGGGCAAGTTATTTAACCTCTCTGAGTCTTCATTTTATTGTGTATAAAATAGTGATATTAATAACTAAATTTAAGGAGTTGCTGTGAGGATTAAAAACAATGGTATGTGGAAGGTGCTCGGCACATAGCTAGCAATTCATTAAATAAGACGAATATGCAAAATACTTACTATGATATTTTGGCACAAATGAGGATTTAATACATCTCAGCTACTGCTAATATTTCCTTCTTTTTAGCCCTTTCTTATTCCCTCAGTCCTTTCTTTTACTTCTACTTCCCTTTTCTAGGCTCTCTGGGAAAGAATAATAGAATAATATATCATCTCTAACCCCCTGCTGCTAGGAGTGGGAAGGAGTCCAGGGTGAGAAGGAATCAGGGGTGGAAAGAAGAGAAGTATAAACCCAATATTATGGGAATTCTTTGTAAGGAAAAATAGATTTTGACTAGGGAGGGAGTGTCAAAGAAGACTTCACATGGAAGGTCTTATTTGAGCTGACTCTTCAATAACTAAAACTGATTGCTTAATAGTAAAGAATAAAGGAAGGAAAGAAAAGCCAGGAAATGTGATCACAGTCAAATATATTTGTCCTGCCATAACTTGTCAGGTAATAGGAGTGAGGTGAGCAAAGTGACAACTGTGTCCTAAGACTCTGACTGTAAAGGAAGCATTTCTTCAGAATAATTTGATTAAACGTTTATTTACTAGTCTCTTGACTCTGGAAAAGACTTCAAAGTGAGTAAGAAGAGGGCAAGCAGTTAAATTCTTATTTTTGTTGTTGTTTCAAGGCATTGATAAAATCTGTAATGAGATAGATTTTTCTCTCAAGAGGCACATTTTTCTGAGTCCAATATAAGGTGGTTTGCACTTTTATTTTGGAGGCACCCCACCTGCCAATGTCCCACTACACCAACAAATCTATCTACGTCTAATACATTATTTAATAATCAAAGTATAAACATTCCTTTTTCTAAATACTAATCATAATTAACCAAAAGTTGTTTTGGTATTTTAAAGACATAAAAAAAGTCCTTCTTGACATGCAGTTGCTTGTACTTACACACGTATCATTTCAAAGAGCACTGCAAGAGCCAGAGCAGTTGGTGTTAGACTTAGAGGAGAGATTAGCAGGACTTCATTCCAGGAAAATCATTACGGTGATCGCTTGTCACTTGTCATTATGTGTAAGTCCTATTGGTCTTCCTGCTTCAGTTTCAGTTTGTACTCACACTTGGGAAATCACTTTTTATCTTCCTCTTTATTTCTAGAATTCACTGTGTTCATCTATCTAACTGGCTGCCAGTTTACATTGACTATTCTACTACCCACCTTTGGGCTCTTTTCATTCTCTTCCTTAAAGCCAAAAGATACATTATTTTTGTATTTGTATGTAAGAATCAATAGCACATATGCTGTTATTTGAACAGGATGCCTCAAATGAAGGAAACCATAAACAAGGTACCCAGGATGGCTCACACTGAGGGACATTTGTTGGATCGCCCCTAAAAATGTTTGTGTTTACAGAATAATTAGAAATTCCGTAGTCAATCGTGGCAAAATCCATCCTACTCCAAGTTTGTATTTTTGAAATACAACTGTAACCTAGGTATTATCTTAGGAAATGGATTTTTTCCCCAAATTAGTCAGAGTTCTCCAGAGAAACAGAATCACAGGACATATAGAGATACACAGAAAGAGATTTACTATGAGGAATTGGCTCATGCAATTGTAAAGACTGAGAAGTCCCATGGTCTGCTATTAGCCCAGAAAGGCTGGTAGCGCAGTCCATTCCAAGCCTGACGACCTGAGAACCAGGAGGGTCAATGGTATATATCCCAGCCCAGGGGGAGGGGAGGAGCTCAAGAAGAGTGAATTCACCATTATTCTATCTTTTTGTTCTATTTGGGCCCTCAAGGATTAGATGATATCCATTCACATGGTGAGGGCAATCTGCTTTACTTGGTCTGCCAGTTCAAATGCTAATCTCTCCTGGAAACACCCTCACAGACACACCCAGAAATAACATTTTACCAGCTGTCTGGGCATCCCTTAGCTCATTCACGTTGATGTATAAAATTAGCCATCACGTGTCCTATTTCTTTTTCAATGATATTTCCTTGCTCCATCTTATTTACATCTTTTTAAAAATATGCATTCTTGCTCTACTGTAAAAATGATCTGTTTTTTTCCTGTCACATGCTAGCTCCTGCCGTATGTGATTATAAGACTACCCCCATGCACACATTGACCCCTTAATGGAACTCTGGCCTTTAAATGAACTCCACCAGAAAAAAATCTTCATATTCAGCACAAAGTTCTGTGTTGGCCATATAATGAGATCTTAGTGTTCATTGAATGAATAAATGAATGAATGAATGAATAAAAATTAATAGCCAGGGATGCCAGATATAAGATAAAGGAGAACTATCTATTATCATGATATCCTTTATGCATACTATAGAGTAATAACTTTTTGGGTGTGTCTCTATCTATGAGGAAACTGCAAAAAATTATCTTGACTAATGTATTAGTAAGCTAGTACAGATAGAGGAAGAAACCCACTATTTCAGGTCAAAATGGTTAAATTGAAAATGACCATTGAGATTACTTTCAAAATGGATGTAGAATACAGCTTCACAT
>RJWJ010027937.1:0-21827 GCA_004363605.1 Indri indri
AGACAGTTTATTTGGGCCAAGGTTGAGGACTACAACCAGAGAACATAGATTCAAGCTGTCCTGAATATACGCTCCTATCAGCAGCAGTTACAAGTGGATTTTTAAAGGCAAAAAGAGGGGGGACAGAGAGTGGGCTAATGCAAAGTTCTTGGTCAGGAATTCTCATTGGCTTACAGAAATAGCATGGATTAGTGATTGGCTGTACGTTGTTAAGTGTATAGGGTGTGGGTTATAGAGTCATTATTGGGTTCATTTATAGCTACTTGTGGCGATAGCAAGCAGCTTTGAGAAATGAATGCGTAGCTCAAAGGGGGCGAGCGTAGGATGTGATTGCAGTTTCATTTTAATGTCTCTCTGGGCCTGATAGTAAAAGGACTTGCATTCCTCCGATAAAAAGTCCTTTCTTTTCTCACCTGCAAGGCACATGTAACATGTTGTGGTGTGGTATAAACCCCCAAGATGCTTTGGAGGAGGTTTGGGGGTGGAAGTAGTTTGGGCTTCCTCTTCTAAGTGTCCCTGGTTATTAAACATGAATCCCAGACTTGGAAGCGTGAAGACACAGGTACAGGAACATTTTCCATCTTGTATTTTTGTTTTCCCTACAAAGATGTTACCTGGGGAGAGTTGTGAGGCCTCTTAACCAAAGCACATTTTAAAAAAGGGAAGAAAGACCATTGCAAAATAGTAATGTCAGGCTTATTAGGCAGAAGGATCATACATAATTTTTCTTTTTTATCTCCTATCTGTGTGTTTTTTCCTTGGAGCACACTTTTTTAAAAATCCTAATATGCTTTCTTCATTTTATTTTATTTTATTTTTTGAGACAGAGTCTTGCTCTGTCGCCCCGGGTAGAGTGCCACGGCGTCATCATAGCTCACTGCAACCTCAAACTCCTGGGCTCAAGTGATCCTCCTGCCTCAGCCTCCTGAGTATCTATGACTATAGGCACTTGCCACCATACCTGGCTAATTTTTCTATTTTTAATAGAGACAGGGTCTTGCTCTTGCTTAGGCTGGTCTCGAACTCCTGACCTCAAGTGATCCTCCCATCCCAGCCTCCCAGAGTGCTAGGATTACAAGCATGAGCCACCTTTCTTTTCCTTTTGACTCATTTTTTCTTACTGAAACTAACATTCACTTACAGTTTTTCAGATAACTCTACATTCTGTCTTCTGCATGTATAATCCATACCCCACGTACAACATGGTTGCCAGGGAGATATGTCTTTAAATTGATCGGCAAACAACTCACGGAGGGTTGGCCTTAAAAACACAAACTTACAAAGTGACTCTAAAGCCCCAATTTAAGAGAAAATGTTCCAAGGAGTCTCACTTAAAGAATCACTTGTTCTGCAACACCCAGATGAAGGTTAGGGGAAGCAATTTTAGAATTTCTTGAATATTGCTGTAGAATTCCCCTCTCCTGGCTCTCATCTTGTACGATCTGTGGGAGTCCCTGGCGTCCAGAAGCCACATTCTTGCTTCATATTCAGCACCACAGCAATAAAATTAATGGGTTGAGCATTTTCTCCTTAATAAGTGCTGCAGATATAAATGTCTCAGCCATTTGTCTTCTGGTGGGGGTTAAAAAAAAAGCAAAGAAAACAAACACTCCTAGTATGGCATTGCATTTTCAAATTTTTGGTTAACATTATCATTTAAATTGCATCTCACATGTTTCTAGATTAAGGAAGAGGGGCTATTTGAATAGGTTACACTTTGCTTTTTCATTCGTGAGACTGTTTAGCGTCTCAAATCAATTCCAACTGACTTTCTAAAATGCGTTGGGGGAAAAAATACATTTTGATAAATAGCATTTGCTATGGAAATACCAAGAAGGAAAAAGAGACATCCGTTCCTTTCAGGAGGAAACTATTCAATTTGTCGACTATGTCTGTCCCTTGTTTTCTTTCATTTTCCTTCCCCTGGAAGGAATTTTTTAACCATTTCACTCTCATTAACATTTCCAAAGTGGGCAAGGGAAAAAAGCTGTATCTCAAAGAAATCTTGCCATCTTATCAAGATAAAATGCTCTGTCTACACCAGCCTGTGTTTAGCTCTTTCCCTCGGACTCTGCCTCCCCCTATCAGGAGCCTGTCACTGTATGAGTGACAACTCCTGGCTTCTCAGGCCATGTAACTCTCGGAAAGTCACTTAATGTCTCCCTACATCTCTATTTCTTCAACTGTAAAATGCATACAAATAACGAGCCTTCAACAAGTCGTTAGAGCAGTACTTTTCAAACTTGTATAATCATAACACGTAATAAGATATACATTTTACATCCAAACCCACGACACACATGCACACAAATACACACATGCATATACATATGCACATACGTGGGTGCATATATATGCTTGTATCTGAAATTAGAATTTCACAACATAGGAGTTATCCATATTATATGTGATACATGCACATAGTTTTCATTCTGTGTTGGTTAGCTTCATGTTTTTAAAAATGATTTTTGCAACCCTCTGCATTGGTTCTATGACTAATAGATCACAACATGAGCTTTGAGAAACACTGATTTAGAGCAGGCGTTGGCAAAACTATGGCCAACAGCTCAAATCTCACCAAATGCCCATTTATGTAAATAAAGTTTTATTGGAACAGAGTCACGAGCTAGAGAACTGGCAGGCCCTGCTTGATAAGGAGTCGTTGTAAGGTCTGAACCAACGTCTCTGATAAAACAGGAGGCGGTGGAGAAGCCAGCTAAAATCAGCTAGAACCAAGACAGCCGTGAAAAATGACCTCAGGTTACCCTCACTGTTCATTATACCCTACTTATAATGTATTAGCATGCGAAAAGAAACTCCCACCAGCACCGTGACAGTTTACAAATGCCATGGCAACTTCCAGAAGTTACCTTATCTGGTTTAAAAAGGGAAGGAAGCTTCAGTTCTGGGACTCTATACCCCTTTCCCAGAAATCTTACAATTAATCCTTCCTCTGCTTAGCATAAAATTAAATAGAAGGTATGAAATAGGAAACTCACAAAGGGCTACTCTCTGTCGCTCTGAGCCAGAGCTGCTGCTCTGTCTGTGGGGCAGCCTCCCTTTTGTTTCTTTCTTACTTCAATAAACTTGCTTTCACTTTACTCTGTCAACTCACTCTCAAATTCTTTCCTGCGCAAAGCCAAGAATCCACTTGGCCTTCAGGCCGGACCCCAGTTTTGTGGTCCACTTTCCTGTATCAGTCATACCCGGTCATTTACATATATTCTATGACTGCTTTCTTGATACAGTCAATGGCAAAGTTGGGCAGTTGCAACCGAGACGGTCTAATCCCCAAAGCGAAAATATTTACCGACTGGCCCTTTAAGAAAACGTTTGTCAATGCCTAGTTTAGAGGATTAAATGTAATCCATCCAATGTAAAGGCTTTAACATGACGCCTGGGGTATCAAGAGGAATCAATAAATATCTTGTTTATTATTATCGTAGGTGGTGTTATTGCTGCCGCTGCTGCTACAACTAAAGCTAACTAGCCATGGGAGGAGTTTTCCCATCAATAAAGATGATAAACAGACTTAGCTCAAAACAGTAAGAAGTGAATGGGGGAAGGGGTTCAATAACAGAGACATTCAATCTCTTTCCTCCCAAACTTGAGATACGTATATCAGCCCAGCCATTTCCCCCAAATTAGCATCATCAGCCTCCTCCCTGCCCAGCAAACTAGCCAAAAGAGAGAGGTTAGACCACATTCAAGCGTTTAAACCCCTTCGGATCCCTCCGCTGAAGGTGCCCTGTTCTTCTTGCTGTAGCCATTAGAGAATAAATCTCTGATAAGCAAAGTAAATTAGATGCAGTGACATTGTGCTAACTGAGTCGGCTCCTCTGCTTGGCTGGTCTGGGCTGTTAATTACCGGCTAATCTTATCAATATAAAATATTCTGTCTAGTAAATAGCTCTCACAAAGAGAAGGATAAGGGCCCCGGTTTGTCCCCAAAGTCTCTCCGTGGTCAAAGTGGATATCCAACCTTCTGATCCTACCTCAACTCTCTGAATGCTGAGGGAACGCGGTTCAGGAGAGGGACAAAGCTATCGTGCAAGAATCGTGTAGCGGCAGCAGGAGGAAATGGCAAGCCTCCAAATAAATGTTAAGGCAAAGAAAGAAAGGGCCGAGATTACAGATCACGCGTTATTAAAGCTGCATTCTCCCCTCTCTCCATCTTGATCAAATTTTATGTCAGTGAAGCACAGGGGCTTAAAGAGAGATAAAAGGCTTTCAAATACAAATTAAGTCCTATTTATTTCACCACCCCGATCCAAGCGCGCCAGGTTCTGTGAGCGTGTTGCCCAGGAAGACCGAATGAGTTGGCTTTCAGCGGGGTGAATGTCTGTGATTTGCTGACATCTGGCAGAGGAGGTCTTGCAGCCAATCGCATCGACGCCCCCTTGGAAACCATTAAGTTCTGTTTGAGGATCTCTGCCCCCCACCTCTTTTCAGAATTACCCTGATAACCGTTTGTTAATCTTCCAAAGATCCTAAATCAGCGTGTGGCAAATTAGAAGGCTGGAAGCTTTTGTTCACATTCACCGACAGACTTCTCAAAGGCCTAGATATGCTGATTTTATGACAGGACCCAGTTGTAAGAATTTCAGCTGTAAAGGAAGAGGAGCCCATCAGACTGGCAAAAGTTAAATTACTGGACAGTACCCAGTATTGGCAAGGGTGCAGGGTAACAGGCAGTCTCGATGGCTCTTGGTGGGAATGGAAATTGACAGACCCTTTCTTCCGGAGGATTTTGGAGAGTGGCATGAGGGGTTTGTGCCTGAGTAGAGGTATTAAAACATGAAATGCACATACCTTTCAATTCAGTAATTCTACCTCTAGGATACTAGTAATGATAGAAAATTCTTTTTTTTTTTAATATTCCACAATTTATCAATTTTACTTTTTTTTTTTTTTTTTTTGAGACAGAGTCTTACTCTGTCACCTGGGCTAGAGTGCAGTGGTGTCAGCCTAGGTCCAACCTCAACTCCTCAGTTCAAGTGATACTCCTGCCTCAGCCTCCTGAGTAGCTGGGACTACAGGCGCACACCACCACGCCCAGCTAATTCTTTCTATTTTTTTAGTAGAGACCGGGGTATCATTCTTGCTCAGGCTGGTCTTGAACTCCTAACCTCAAGTGATCTTCCCGCCTTGGCCTCCCAAGTGCTAGGATTACAGGTGTGAACCACTGCACCCAGCCCAATTTTACTCTTGATAGACATTTAGGTTATTTCCAGTTTTTGGCTATTGTGAATAAAGTTTTTGTGAGCATTCTCCAACACCTTAATCTACCTAACAGAATGGCTAAAATTAAAAAGACTGATAATAACAAATTTTGGTAAGAAAATAAAGCATCTGGAACTCTCTTGTATGTAGCTCTTGGAAGTGTAAATTGGTGCAACTAGTTTGGAAAAAAGTTTGTCAGTACCTTCTAAAGCTATTCCCTATGACACAACAAAGCCATTTCTGAGCATAACAGCAAATTCTTACGTAGCGATTAGGATGTGGCAAGGCATGTTCTGAGCACTTTGTACATTTCAGCTCCCTCTTGGGAGTGGATGCTCTCATCAGGACGCTATCCTGCTTCTCAGACTCTATCCTGAGAAAATATACATATTATATAACATGAGTACTTACTATGTGTTAGGCACGGTGCCAAAAGGTGGATTTTCTCACAAACACTTACAACTCTGTAAGGACTATCAATATCTTAATTTTGCAGATGAGGACGAGAATAATTAACTGACACAAGATAACACAGCAAGTAGCTGAGCTAGAACTCAAACCCAGACTGTGGGATGGCGGACACCTACCTCCCAAACCCCTGGTCAACTTTCCTTCTTACCAAAGTGCCACAAAGATGTGCACACAAAACAGTCCATTGCTAGGCAGCTTAGGATGCTATCACACGGGGAGCCGACCAAAACCCACCAATGGGAGATGATGCACAGTCACGCTGTGAAATGCTTTGTGGCTGTCATACAGAACGATATAGGTCTTTATGTCCTGACATGGAGTGATCTTCAAGAAATAATGTTAAGAGAAAAGGCAAGTTTTAGGTATAGTGTCATTCATTTTACTTTTTGTTTTAAAGACTTTTTTTAAAGAGCAGATTTCGGTTCACAGTAAAATTAAGAGAAAAATACAGAGATATCCTATATATTCCCTGCCCCACATGTACATAGCACCTTCCCCACCCCTTATCAGCATCCTCCACCAGAGTAGCACATTTGTGTCAATTGATGAACCTACATTGACACGTCATGATCACCCAAAGGCCATAATTTACATTAGAGTTCATTCTTGGTGTTGTACATTCTACAGGTTTAGACAAGTGTACAAAGACATGTATCCGCCATCACAGAATCATACAGAGTAGGTTCACTGTCCTAGGAATCCTCTGTACTCTACCTATTCATTCCTCCCTCTCCTAACGCCTGGTAACCACTGATCTTTTTATTGTCTCCACAATTTTTGCCTTTGCCGGAATGTCATATAGTTGGAATCATCCAGTAGGTAGCCTTTTCAGACTGGCTTCTTTCACTTAGTAATATGCTTTTAAGGTTCCTCCATGTCTTCTCATGACTTGATAGCTGAATAATATTCCATTGTCTGGAAGTACCAGAGTTTATTTATCCATTCACCTACTGAAGGGCATCTTGGTGGCTTTCAAGTTTCAGCAATCATGACTAAAGCTGCTATAAACATTCATAGGCAGGTTTTGGTATGGTCCATTTACTTTTTTAAATAATGTGGTTTTGTGCATATGTACATGTGTGTTTAAATCTCAAAAGGATCACACCAACTATTACCTCTGTCACGTCTGGAGAAAAAAGTAGAATGTAGCACAAAGGGAATGTGAAGAATAACTCTCTTATTTTTTACAGCCTTGTGTCACTTTAATGTTTTTGCATTGAATATGTACTCATGAAGTCATTTGAATAATTAAAGTTTAAAATTGGAAAAACTTAGACAAAATAAAAATAAAGAACGTATCACGCAAAGCCCACAGGGGTGAGCCTTATATTTTCATATTCTGTGGCAAATGCTCAATAAATATTTGATTTACTGAACTGAACTAAGGATACACAATCCATTCTTATTTTTCACAGATACTGTATTTGTGAATTTGTCTACACATTAACATTTCTTTGTAACCCCCAAATCAATATTTGGGGCAATTTCTGCAGTTATTCATGGACACATGCATATGCAGAGTACAAAAAATCTGGCTTTCTCAATGACACATTCTCAGCTGGGGTCAAGCAAGACGATGCTCTGCCTTCTTGTTTCAGCTCTCACATAGCAAGTACCCTTTGTATGGTCCATTTAGTGACACATTTTTGTGCTTTCTTTTTCTTTTGCGTAGCTACACTGTTTGAAATGACACTCTCCACCCACCCCACCTCCAAGCATAGTGCTGGAGTGCTGTCTAGTGTTCCTAAATGCAAGGAGGCTGTGAGGTGCCCTGCAGAGAAAATACATAAGTTAGATAAGCTTCATTCAGGCATGACTTATAGTGCTGTTGGCCCTTAGCTCAATGTTAATGGATCAAAAGTGTGTATATTAAATAAGATGTCTCTAAACAGAATCACATATAAAACAAAGTTATGTCTTGATTGGTTGATAAATACGTTGCAACCAGAGGCTCACAGGAACCTAACCCTGTATTTCCCCTGAAAGCAATGGTCCAGTATTTGCTAATTCAGTGCTCATAGTGGCTTTATCGAACATAACTGCCATGAATAACAAAAAGTGACTGTGCTTTGTCAAACTGGTGGGCAGTGAAACCACCAACAGTCATGGTGATGATAGTTGTAATAATCATTACAATGATATAAACCAAGGATCAGCAAACCACAACATATGGGCCACTGCCTGTTTCTGTCAATAAAGCTTTATTGAAACACAGCCATGCCTTTTGTTTACATACTACCTGTGGCTGCTTTCACCCTAAAACGGCAAAGAGAAGTAGCTACAACAGAGACCATATGGACCTCAAAGCTTAAACTATTTTTATCTGGTCCTTTTTAGAAAAAGTTTGCCAGCCCCTGAATTATAAACACTCACCATGTATCTAGCAGTTGCTGTGCCAGGCAGGATGCAGGCCACTTTACATGTGCTACCACTCTGAACAAAAACTACCACGAAGTATGTGTCAGGTGCTTATCTATAATGTCTTATTTAATCCCCACTTCCGCAACCCTGAAAAGTGGCTATTCCATCCCCATTTCGCACATAAGAAAACTGAGGCTCAGAAAGGTGACAGTAACCTGGACACAGTCACATAGACTTGAAAGCCAGAGCCAATTCTGGCTGGCTCCAAACCCACCCACTTGCTGCTACACACTGCTGCTTCCACGGAAGAAACATAGAAAAGGCGAGAGTGTGTGATCGGATAATATTTTTTAAATGGAAGGCTACGGCCTTATACCTTAGGTGTTGAAATGGAGTCTGAATGAAAACGGGAAGAGGAAAAAAAAAACCACCATGGCTGGAGGATAAATGCTCATCTCCTGCAAAGATGGGCATCAATGAGGAAGTGAGGGAGCTCAGAGCTCATGTAAAGGAGTGTCTGTTGCAGCTGGAGGAAGATTGGACGCCGTCCATGCTCCACCCACAGCGCCCCCACCCCCCGCCTCTCCCCATGCAGGCAGCTTCTGTCAGCATCGAGACCCTGCGCCCAAGGGCTCCCCAACTATGCTTAGACTGTGTGTGTGTGGGGAGCTGATGTCCCTGGAGCAGCCCTCAGCCAATGATGGCAGGGATTGGAACATAAATACCCCAGCTTCCTTATCCTTCCGGGGGAATGACCCTGAGGCATGTCTCTAAGAAGCTCCCAAAGGCTCCCAACGGGACCAAGCCCTGGTTGCCGGGAGTAACCAGCTCAGCAACACACCCTGCACTGGCTCCTGTGTTTCCTCGTTTCATTCCCCCACTCTGTTACTGGAGATTCCTGGGATCCCTTTTCAGGAAGGTTTTATTCCCAAATAAAACAAATCTTGTACCCAAATCTTCGTCTTAGGTTCTGCTTCTGGGGAAGCAGTCTCAAAACCATCAGCTAGCAGTCATGTGTGGCAGTGTAATACATGGAAATATTAATTGCAGGTTTGTTCTCATTCTAATGAATGAGTTGGCCTTGTTAAGATGAAAATGGAAAATTATTTTAATCTATCCCTCCACTCTTCTTTAAGCCTCTTGTCACATTCAATTAACATATTGCCGTAGACAACCATGTGCAGAGGGTAGCCGAGTAGAAAACAGAAAGAGCTCAGGTCCAACCTGGACCTACCTCCCCCTAGATTTCTCAATCTTTACCCACTGTTGAGTCTTCTTACTTGCAGCCAGATATGCCCCAACTGATACTGTAAGACACAAGCTTTAAGGTACTCTGTAAAACCAACAGATAACGCTTCTGCCAAAAATGAATCATCTGTATCTAATGATAAAGAAACATCAGACAAACGCAAATTAAGAGTCATTCAACAAAATAACTGGCTTGTGTTCTTCAAAAATTTCAAGGTGGAGAAACACAAAGAAAGAAGGAACTCTTCCAGAGGAATGGAGATGGAAAAGACAAAACGTATTTAGAATTTGTAATCCTAGATTGGATTCTGGACTGGTTGGGGGGGAAAAAAAGAGCTTGACGTTTGATGAAATTTGAATACAGACATGGAGTAGTAATGTGTCAATGTTAAATTTCCTGGACTGTGATAACTGAACTGTGATTATATAAAAGAATGACCTTGTTCTTAGGAAATACACACTGAAGTATTTAGGGGTACAAATACAAAGGCACTCTTAGATACGTCAGAGACACACACATATAAACAGAAAGGAGGGGAGCGAGGGAGGGGAAGGAAGGGAGGAAAGGACGGAGCAGATGGAGCAACACAAATGATAGTTGAATCTGGATAAAGGCTATCACCCCAGACAGTTCAAACATTATCCAGCTTAAAAAACAGTTTTTACCATGTGTTGAGTACTGTTCTAACTGCTTTATGTGTATCAACTCATTTAATTTTAACTCATTTAATCAATTAGTATATAATTCTTGATCATTATAGATATATTTATGATGTAATTAATCTAACCATTTAACATACATTAATAAATGTTAATCTATTAATAACATTTAATCATTTGTTATGCATTAATAAAAGTTAATGTCTTATACCTCATAATATCTAATCATTTAATTTACAAAAGTGAAGCCTCAGGGTTTTTTTTTTTTTTTTTCCCAGTTTTGGGAAAGTCAATATTTAATGGTAATAAAAGCTAACATGTAATGAACCTTTAGCATGTGCCAGGGCTGGTCACAAGCATTTGCCATGCACAATCTCATGATGGGATTAATGCTTCCAGCAACCCAGGCACCCAATACCGTAATTATCCCTCATTTCACACTTAGAGATGTCGAGAAACTTGTTCGAGTTCACAGGGAAACCACGTGGCAGAACTGTGGCTGCTGAGACTTCAGAACTGGCAATGGGTTGATTTTGAAAATGTCGTGCAACTGCAGAAGGGACAAGCAGGCTGAAGTTTAATCAAATCAAGTATAGTCAACAGTAGGACGTAGCCCTCACTCTCGTTTTGTTCCCTTTTTTGTACCTTGGGTAAGTAATACTATACTACACACCCAGAAAGAAGAAAAAACTTCCCGGGAGAGCAAAATCAGTCTTTAACTTCCTTAACATCCACTGCTAAGAACAAAGTCATTCCCCTGGACTACCCCAGGACCACTGGCCACAGGTCATTCTAAGACATGGAGAACAGAATGGGAAGAGAACGAGAAAAATCAGGAAAAATCAGACCCCATTTTTCTAAGAAACTCAGTCTGGCAGCTTCCCCAGTTCAGAATCCCAAATTATGGGCTCACACACTTCAGTGTCAGCAACTCCGAAGAGCAGCTTATTTAAATTCTGTTGTACTTGGCATCATACTCTCGTGTTATGTGTATTTAAAATCAGCTCCAAAAACACTTTAATCTTTGTGACTTTTAGGGACTCCCCAGGGCTTGCAGCGAGCGCCGTCAAACGTCATCCTATCCGTTGAACATGCATCTAAGTTGGTTGGGTCTTAGCAAACCCCACGGGTTCCTCAGGTCTTTGGATAAAACGTGGCTAAAGATTAAAGGATAGTTTGTGAACAACGTCTCCCATAAAAGGACCTCAAAAACACTATAGTAATGCCGAGGAAGCACAGTTCACATGTTTAGAATAGATCTTTCATTTCAAGGTAGCATTTTGCTTTCTTCCCACTCTGCTGGAATTTGCTTTTACAATTTATCCTGTGGCTCCACTCTTGCAAAGAAGTTTCTTATCTAATCCTGTGTCATCCTTTCCCCCTCCCTCTCCACCTCCCCCGACGCCACTGCCAATATTCTAAAAAAGAACGATTGAACCTCAAAGAGCCTTCCGTCCCATAAAACTTTCCACCCTTTCTGATGTGGAAGATAAAATGAACTGGGTAATGCTAAGTGCTAACAGTCAAAAATGAACATAAATACCCAAGAGGTGAAAGGGATTTTCCATTTTTATGAGTTTCCATCTTCATTGATGTCCTCTGTGGGTCTGGCGTCTACTACCTCCTTGGCCTAGATTCTTACAGCAGCCGCCCAGATAGCAGGGCCGGGAGGCAGAGGTGGCAATCGGCACAGGGCACAAAATTTAAGGAGACGCTCCTTCTCTGGGCTGCGCAAGTGCCCTGGGGGCCTCACTTGTCTCATCCTCATCCCGACCCTGCCAAACAGCACCCCCCATTCTTGGCACTTTTCCTGTCTCTCTCTCTCTCTCTCAATAGTCAGACTGAGCATTTCATAGGATAAATCTGATCTTACCACCTCCTGAATAAAGCCCTCTGATAACGCGCCAGTGCGCCCAGGATGAAAGCTACACTCCCTGGCAGGCCTTGACCAAGCCCTTTAGATCTGACTTCTGCCCAACTCGACCCTCCCATCCCCCCACCCCATGGTTCCGAACACCTTGCAGCTCCTGACCTGCCGGCCAATCCGGGTTTCATAGCCACCATCACTCTTGAACAGTCCTTCCTCCTTATTTTTTTAAGCTAATTCTAACTCATTTTTCAGGTCTCATGGGACAAATATCAGCTCAGTAGATTAGGAGAGGGGTTGAACTACAGTTACAGCCTGGCTTTGAATCCAGCACTGCCGTTTACCATCCTGACTTTGAGCAAGTTACCTAACGTCTCTGGGCTTCAGTTTCCTCCTAAGAACGTTGGTGGTGGGAGGTCTACTTTATGAATTGACGACTGACGTGAGGACTTCAAAAGGCGAGCTGTGTAACATTTTAACATCAGCGCCTGGCACGTGGCTAGCACTGTATGTATCAAATATTCTTACTCCGCCTTCACCTAAGTATTCTCCGTAAGCTCCCATGTACTTCTCCTCAGCACCTCTGTAGCACCTGTTCTTAATTCTTTTCCATGCTGTTATCATCATTTGCTTAAGTCTGTCTCCTCTTCTGGGCTACAAACCTAAAGGCAGATACTGGGTCTGTGTGTCGACTGCTATCCTGCTACCACACTGCCTAGCATGTAGTAGATACTCAATAAATATGTGTTCAATGCATGCACCAATAATACAGGGGACACAGCCACAGAAACAATGCCCATTCCAGCTCCGGCACAAGTGACTGAAGATTTAGAAGCACCCACCATTTATCTGCAAGCAGAGTTCACTGCTGGGTTTGAAAACCTCAAACCGTACCAAATATGAATTCAACTATATGTCAGCTAATTACATGGCAGGCATTATGCTATGCAATGGGATAGACTAAGATGAATAATTCAAGTTCTTGCCTCGATGAGGTGGTAGGAAAGATGCTTAAAACTCTTAGTTGCCATCTTTTCGTGCTGAAAGAAAAGACCTTGCTGGTGTCAAATGCTTGGTTTCAAGAGTACAGTTTCTTGAATCAGACATACCTGGGCTCACATCCCACAGCTTCACAACTTCCAAATGGTGTGGCCTTAAGCAAGTTGCCTAACTATCATGAGCTTCAAGGCTTTTCTTCTATAAAAAGGCAGATAATGATAATACCTATCTCAGAGGGTTGTTTGTGCAGAGGAAATGAGAAAATCCACATAAGTGACCTTTGCACAAGGTCTGGCAAATAGAAAATACGCAGTAATTTTCATTGTTATTATTGTTGCCATGTTTAGCCCCTTATTGGACTAGGTCCGCATACTTTATTTTTTCCTAATCTCTTCTATGAGCTTGCTTTCTTTTTTCAATTTAAAGATGGAAAAATACATATTTGAGACTCAGAGCTACTTGGCAGCATGAGGCAAAGCTAATGTTTTATAACTGGAAGACAGTTGGAAAACTTTTATTTCAAACCAATTGCGAACACAGAGAAGCAACCCAAGCCAGACCCAGGGTCTTGCCATTTTTCTGTACCTGTTTCTGGATAGATTCTAAGACTCCATGTCTTAGAATGACCTGTGGCTCATGGCCCTGTGACAGTCCCGTGGGAATGACTTTGTCCTTTATGGCGTATATTAAAGAAGTTAGACAATTGTTTTTGCTCTCTCAGAAAGTCTTTTCTTTTTTCTGGGTATGTAGTATTGCTTACCTAAGGCACGAAAAAGGGTACGGAAAAAGAATAATAAATAGGTCTCATCTCCTACGCCACCTCTCATTGATTGTTAGTGGGTGCCTAGAGCATCATCTTAAGAAGGATTCTGATGCAGCTTTAGGGCTTAGCAGGAAACAGCACACTGATTGATTAGTAATGTCTGCCCTGGGTATGTGGCTGGGGAGGACCAGAACAGAACATCCCTAGATTAAAAGCACTTTTTCCAGAGGCCTGGAAGAGCCTATCTCCTCTCCATATTCCCCATGCTATTTATTTCTCTCCATCTTGACTTACTGTCTGATTCTGCTACAGTACAGTAGTTCAAAAATAAAGTTATTATTAGTTCAAATTGATTTCTTTCCATCAGAGATGGAGAATAGTTCAAGGATGATTTACAGAAGAAAAACTTCTCAGTAAAATTTAAGTAGAGGCTATACATTTCCAGTGACGTCGATAAGCACTGCTCCCATTCAGAGCATCCCTTTTCAACATCAAGGTGGAAGCAACCACATTCATAATGAGAAGGAGAGTAAAAGTAATAACGACACCTAAATCTGTTGGACAAGTACCATGTGCCAAGCATTGTGCTATCCCAACAACACTTTCACCTTTAAAAATGGCATATTCCAATGCTAAAGTCTTGATAAATACTGAATCTATATGATGTGTATTTGGGAACTATATATTACTTTTGTGTACATTTGAAATTTTTCATAATAGAAATAGTTGAAGATACAGTGCCAGATTTAATTGTTCTGGAGAGTCTGGTCATCAGCAGTTTTTAAAAACTTCCCCCATTTGGGGGGATGAGAACCACTGTGCCAAGCACTCAGCAGATCTCATCTCATTCAATCCACACAAACACCTGAAGATGAAGATATGTGCACCATGGTCCTTTCCCATTTTATTCATGAAATTGAAGTGAAATGACTAGCCAGAGTCCCACAGCGGTTATGTAGCTAAGCCACAATTGAACTCAGGTGAGCCTGGTCTCTAAGCCTGGGTTCTTAACCTCCTGTGCTGGGTTAAGTATAACTTTTTTATAATTGTGGTAAAATACACATAACACAAAATTTATCATTTTAACCATTTTTAGCATACCATTTAGTGGCATTAAGTACATTCACATTGCTGTGCAACCATCACTACCACCCATGCCCAGAACTTTTTTATCACCCCCAAATGTAACTCTGTATCCGTTAAACAATCACTCCCCAATACACCTCTCTCCCCAGCCCCTGGACACCACCCTTCTACTTTCTGTTTCTAGGAATTTGGCTATGATAGGTACCTCGTGTAAGTGGAATCATACAATATTTGTCCTTTTATGTCTGGCTTATTTCACTTAGCATAATGCCTTTGAGGCTCATCCACGTTGTAGTGTGTGTCAGAATTCCATTCTTTTTTAAGGTTGAACAATTTTAAAATAAAAGTTTCCTAACACTGGGGATGTGGAGATAAATAAAACATGATTTCTGCTGTCTGCCAATGATCTCACTGCCTGGTAGTATAGACAGACAACAATGTGCTAAGGGCCCCAGAAGATGCAAAAACACAGCTCTATGGAAGTTTCCAGTAGAAGAGGTCACAGGGTTTCATTGTGTTATCCATGTGGTTGTCCATGTGAGCCCAAGTCCCTGACTGCCTGGGCTAAAATTCCAAATCTATCACCTTTCAGCTATGATCTACTGCAGTGGTCCCCAACCTTTTGGCACCAGGGGCTGGTTTCATGGACATCAATTTTTCCACAGACCTGGGCTGGGAGAGGAGGGTAGGAGGGAGACAGAGCTCAGGCGGTGATGCGTGGCCTGGTTCCTAACAGGTCCAGTACTGGTCCGTGGCCCGGGGGGGTTGGGGACCACAGACCTACTGGACAAGTTATGTTTCCTCTCTGAGGCTCAATTTTTCCATCTGTAAATGAGGGTTATAATAGTATCTACCTCTGAGTTATGATCAGACTTCAATGAGTCATTTCATGTAAAGCACGTAGAGCTGGACCTGGCACATTATAAGTGATCAATAAATTATATCAATTAATTTATTTATTAAAGTCATAAATTCTGTCTGGAGCAGTCTGTAGAGAATATAGCATCTTAATTGGATTTTGGAGGATGAGGAGGATTTTCTTAAGGTGGGGTTGCCAGATCAAATTCAGAATGCCTAATTTGAATTTCAGATAAACAATGCATAAAATTTTAGTATAAGCATGTCTCAAATATTGGATACTTCCAGCCAAATACTTATAAAAGGCAAGGTTCTGGGATACCGTAGAACATTTTAGTCAAATTAACAAGCGTAATGAGATTGGCTAGTTGCTCCCAAATGAGCCAGAGAAAGTGGGAAAGAAAGGGATGAGCTCGGAGTTTCAAATTCTCAGCTCAAGCACTGCATAATTAACCCAAAACCCTCTGTGTTTGCCCTGAAAGAGACCCTTATCTCCTGTAGGGCTGAGATTGCTAAAAAAACAAACCCAAAGTCTCATCTTCAAAGCGGCTGAAAAACAATCCAAACTGAATTCACAACCTCACAAGGTGTCTGTGGTTAAAGTGAGGGCACTGATTAGGAAGGAATGAGATCCTAAAAATCGAAATGGACATGTGGGCAGATCCCAGGGAAGCTGGGTACATCAAACCCCTAAATTCTGCTGAGTCTTCTTTGCCCGTGGAAACAGCCCCTCTTCCTCCCAGGACCCCCACAGTCTGACTGGTCAACCCTGTTTTGCTTGAGAAACCTGTAACAGCCTCCTCTGGGGTGGTCACCTTGCAAAACAATGCTGGTTCTCCTCAGCACCCACCTCCAATATGCCTCTTCGCTTCCAGACCTAGAACTAGACTCAAGGAGGAGGTACAAAGTATGACCTATGGCTCATAGGTCATACTGCAACTTTTCCAACTTATCCAGACATAAATCTGGGAAATGCATGTAGGAATAAATATTAAAGGTATGGGATAATGGCAGAAGGAACATAAAGTTGGATCAGGGTGAATTTATGGATATGGGCCCACTAACCAGAGTATTCTGGGTCTCAGGTTGCGGCTCCTAGGGTTAGAAAGAGTCCTAACAGTTTGGTTGGCCAGCTGGCTATAACATGGAGTGAACGGCGGCCTACCCTTAATAAAGTGGAAATACCAGCGCTGTGTTGGTGCGCTGTAGGGGAAGGTACTCAAAGGCTTAGGGAGACTGGAATTGGAATGTCAGAGCAAATTTATCATGTAAAACCTGCTCATCCACCCTGGTAGGGTCACCACAGCTGTGGGAAATAAGTCTGTGAGAGACGCCGCGGCATCCTTGAAGAATTCTGTGGTCATTCTTCTCCAAATGTCAGAAATTACAGTGAGAAATGCTGCTATTGAACGGGGATCCCAAATGCAATGGGGAAAATTAGATGCTGGAGTAGCAGGTGCCAAGTGCCAGCGCTTTATCACCAAAGGCCAGGTAGACGCAGTTATAGTCACAGACAGAGGAGTCAAAACCGTAATCAGAACAGTCTGAGTCACAGAGACTTACGGCGCTAGCTCACAGGGTACCTAGAAAAGAAATAGATGGGCAGCCTATGAAATTCGCCCTTGATCTGCATATCCAGGATGAACAGAAGTCTAATTTGAATCACTGAAACAGAGTCATCACCCTTCATTTAGTTCCTAGGCTTGAGCCAGTTTACAGACCCGGAACCCTTTGAATAAAAGGCAGGCTAAGTCCCCTTAAGGAAGGACCATGCTATACTGCCAAAAATTTATACAGTTAATCTTTCTCTAGCCTCTATCAAAGGAACCTATGCGCTCTTACCAGGGTGATGTGCGTCAGGGAAAAGGAAACAATCAGAGCTTTGGGGGACTACTGGACACTGGCTCAGAATTAACACAAATTCCAGGGGATCCAAGACATCACTGTGGTCCGGTGATCAATGGAGATTTAGCTCAGGTCCACCTCACTGTGGGTGCAGTAGGTCCCCAAGCCCATCCTGTGGTTAGTTATTTCCTCGGTTCCAGAATGCATGATTGGAATAGACATACTTAGCGAATGGCAGAATTTCTTTAAAATTATGTTATTTATCTGAAATTCACATTGAACTGGGCACACTGTGTTTTTATTTGCTAAATCTGGTGACCCTATTTCAAGGAAACTCCAGGTGGAGAAAACCACCTGTGGGCAAAGGCGTAGAGGGTATGGCGGTGAAGGTTTGTGAGGGAGATTGTGCGTACCCTGAGCTGCAGGATACAATCCCAGGGCCAAAGGGCATGAAATTCAATGGACTAAGGGACTTTGAAAAACTCTGGAAATTTCCCTTTTTTAAAAGGGCCAGTTTGTCCCTAGCTGAAACAATTACCCAAAACTAAACGAAACATTTGCAGTTCTTCCTCAGTTGATTAATTTATAGGAAATTCGCTTTGTTAGGTCTGGTGATTATAAAACAAATTGCCTGGAAGTAATGATTTAAACTGCACATTGGTGGAGTGGAATATTCACATGAAAGAAGTTTAATTTTTCTTTGAGCTGATGCAACAGCCACCTTTATGAATTTGCTGCTTGGACTCTGTGCCTGAGGGCAGGAAGAGTTTAAAATGCTTAAAGTCGTTGGAATTGGTTGTTAAAGAGCTCATTCAAAATGTGTGAAAGGGTTTGGCTTTCCCTGAGGCTCCAGGATGCATCTTCTCTCTCTAGCAAAGGTCACTGAATGCCCTGGGGCTGCCCTGCTCAACCGTGGGGGCCATTAGAATTGCCTGAGGCCCGTTATAACTCTGAGTGCCCTAAATGCAGAGATTCTAACTCAAATGGACTGGAGTGAGGTCTCAGCATCAGAATAGATTAAAAGCTCTCCCAGGTGATTCTAATGTGCAGTTAGGGCTGAGAACCACCCACCTTGAGTATTCTAAATACCTATGGCCAAAATTCTCCCAAAGCGGTCACTGTAAAAGACTATAGACTTCTGAGCTTCAGTCACGTGGAGTTTGGTGTTTCTGGAAACTGGGCAGCTGGTGGGGCTTGCACTTTCCCTTTTCAAAAGACCAGCAGGCACTTGGGACCCTAGGAAGTTGGGAGAGTTTCCCAATCTGTTTCACCCCACCCTGCTCACAGCAGGAGGGTACAAAGGTGGGGCAAAAGCGGCATGGTCCTCGTTAATCCAGATAGATAAAGCTGCATTGACAGGTTTAAGAATAATTCCTCCCACACTCCCACTGTGCTGCGGAGAGGGCTAATCACAGGGTGGTTTGGTGCTATGTATCAAAAGACCTAAAGATGTACATACCTTTTGTTGCAGGCATTCCATTTGGAGCAACTTATCCTAAAGCAAAAATCAGGGAACTGCATAAGGATACATGTATGGAGGAGACGTTACGGCATTGATGATTATAAGTGAAAAACCCAAAATCGTCTATATGCTTATTATGAGGGAATTGAGCAGTATTGAAATACAAATACAATAAAACATTAAGCAGCCACTAAAAAGGATCATGTGGTGGGTTTTTTTTTTTTTAGCATAGTTCCCCATCTATTGTTGAATGAAAAAAATTATAAAACTAGATCTAGTATGATCTTCTTTTTTTTTAAAAAGCAAAAGTACACACTCAGGGCAGAGGAAAGAGGATGGGAAAGAAATACATATACTCAACTTTGTGGTGGTTTTATGGGTAACTGTTGCATTTAGCTTTGGTCTTGTTCTGCTTTTGCTTGTCTGTATTTCTCAAGTTTGTCTGTAATAAACAGGGCTTTCTTAAATAACCAGACCGTGAAGACAGACACTGCTCTTCAGCTTCCAACCCAGAGCCACACGCCCTTGAGGACTTTGTAAAAGGCTGCAGGGTGGCTCCGGAGGAACGATGGTTCTTATTACAGATGCACATGGCCCTTCCCTCGCCACATTCCTGATGTCTTAATCCCACGGTGTTTGCTGAGGAGACATTGCAATTCCTCCATGGACCGTCTTGCTCTTGGTTTGTCCTTTTCCTGTTTCTCCGCCTTCCATTGCCCCTTAGGTGACGGTGATGGCTGCGAGACAGTTGATCATGCTTGCCGTGTAGATGGTTTACAGTGTTGCTTTCTTGTTGTTGTTTTTTTTTTAATTGCCTGGGTTTTTACGTTTTCACCCATGCTGGGTTATTCTTCTCTCCCTCCCTCCTTGTCACGACTCAAATCATTTCCCAGCCCCTTCCCCTCTGCATACTGATCAGGGGAGCTCAGGCTGGCAGCCTTTTCTGGGCTGGACTGCCCCACCCCTTCTAAAACCTAAACCCAGTAGTCTTCATCCTTGCTTTGTCTTAGAATCACCTGGAAGAGTTTCTTAAACATGATGCCAGGGTCCTGTGCCCAGAGATTCTGTTCCAGTTGATGTGTAGTAGAGAGTGTTTTAAACTCTTTTCCCAACTGATTCCAATGCACAGCCAGAGCTGAGAAACCCTGCCTTAGCCCCTAGATCTGCACAGCTGCGCAGCAACTGCAGCTTCAAAATAAGAATTCTGGGGTGAAACTGCTTCTGTAGAGGGGCCCCACTGGTCTTTGCTTTGTGCCTAGGTGGGCCTGATTAGCAGGCCCACCACCCCAAATTAACCCTTGCAATTGAAAGTGTGGCTCTTACAAGGGCCATTATCTGGATGGGGAGGCTGAGTCAGCCATAAAATTTCCACTTGACTTGTTCCTGAATTGACTAATGCATATTTTCCCTCCTAAATAGGCAGAGCATCCTATATGTCTCTCTTTTGCTGTCATTCAAAAGCATATCAAGGAAGGTGACAAGAATCCATCCTGGTCTCCCAGCCCAGAGCACTCAGCAAGTTTTGCCCGGTTCATTCATGCCCTCTGCTTCTCTTCTACCCAGAACCACAGCTGGGTGAGCTTCGCAGCCTCCTAACTCCCTCGCTGCTTGCCCCAGGCAATCCATTTCCTGTGCCAATAGGCATCCTTCTAGACTCTTCTTTCCCTGCCCATGTCATTCCCCTGTGTAAAAATTTTCAGTAGCTCCTAAGTGCCTGAGTTATAGCACTGTCAATAAGTATAATGATTATTAAACTAATTTTAATAGTTATACATCTTTTTGAGTTCTTTCTATGTGCCAGGCATGATGCTAAGCATGTTATCTGTACAATCTCACTTTCCAAAGGTTTAACTATGAAAATTTTCAAACATACAAAAAAGGAGAAAAAAGTACTACAGGCCTCCACTCTCTTCTCAATCGTTTTAAAATGCAAAAAGCTCTTAAATCCAGAAGTTGTTCACACATTTGATGCTAAAACTCATTGGATGGCAAAACCTGACCCTAAAAAGCATAGAATTATTTGCATCTTTTTTGAATTCATTTAGTGTAAATATTCAAATGTGTCATGGCAGACATATTAATATATGGAATAGCATCCAGACTCCCATTAAGGGTGTAACGTCATATACAGCACACGCACCTGAATGTCTTTCTAAACTCTGCAAATATCTGAGTTCAAAAACACATTCCATCCCCAGAATTTTTCGATAAAGAACTGTGTACCTGCATGATGAGCACCTGCATACCCACAGCTTAGATTTAGAAACTGTTAGCATTTTAACAGCTTTGCTTTATCAATCTATAGATATAAACAGACAATAGAGATAGAGGTACTGTTGCAGCAAAAAAAAAAAAAAAAAATGTTCACATCAAATCCCTGGAACCCGTGAATGGAACCTTATTCTGAAAAGGGATCTTTGCAGATTTCATTGAGTTAAGAATCTTAAGGCGAGGAGATCATCCTGGATTATCCAGGTGGACTCTAAATGCAACAGTGAAAGTCCTCGTAAGAGACACAGAGGAGAGGCGCAGACAGAGGAGGGGGCGGCAACGGGAAGGCAGAGCAGACGCTCGAGCCACGTGGCCACAAGCCAAGGAAGACAAGGAACACCGACAGCCGTCGGAAGTGGAAGAGGCGTGGAAGGATCCCCCTGAGCGCCTGCAGAGGGAACGCGGCCCTGCTCACACCTCGACGTCAGACTTCTGGCCTCCAGCACTAGCAGAGAATAGACCTCTGCTGGTTTAGCCACCCAGTTTATAGTAATTTGTTGCAGCAGCCACAAGAAACAAGTATAGATTTAAACACAGATGCAGCTATAGATGTTTTTTTTGTTTGTTTTTGTTTTTTGTTTTTTTTGTTTTTTTTTTTTTGAGACAGAGTCTCACTGTGTTGCCCCGGCTAGAGTGCCGTGGCGTCAGCCTAGCTCACAGCAACCTCAAACTCCTGGGTTCAAGCGATCCTCCTGCCTCAGCCTCCCAAGTAG